>JAAAKG020010908.1:5108-21019 GCA_010014905.2 Druon quercuslanigerum | reverse complement strand
TAAACTTTGGGAAGTCCTGAAAGAGTACGGAGTAAATGGATGGCTCCTACAAGCTATAAGAACAATATATACGGATGGTAAAGTGAGTGTAAGGGTAAATGGGAAATTGAGTGACTGTTTCGATATTATGCAAGGCGTTAGACAAGGCTGCGTTATGTGTTCATGGCTATTTATTCTATTTATGGACAAGTGTTTAAGAATAGCTCTTTTCGACAAAGAAGGCGTGGATCTCAAAGCAGTAAGGGTACGTGGGCTAGCGTTCGCAGATGATAAGGTTGTTATGGCAGAATCTATCGAAGACTTGCAAAGAATGTTGAATGAACTGAATGCAAGCATGAACAACATGGGCCTCAACATTAATGCAAATAAAACAAAAACTATGTTGTTCGCAGGAATGAGTGAGAAAACAATATGAAACATTGTATTAAATGATAAGAGAATTGAACAAGTTTATAAATTCGTATCCCTTGGTAGCTTATTTACTAGGGACGGTAAGATAGATGAGGAGTTAGATAGACGCATAAACGAAGGTAAGAAGGTTATTGGTAGAGCAGGGCCCCTTATCAGAAGTAAAAATGTATCAAATAAAGATAAAATGGCAATACATAATTCTATATTTGTATCGACTGCACTATACGGCAGCGAGACATGGACATATCAAGAAAAAGATAAGAGTGAAATTAACGCGATTGACATGAGGTTCTTGCGCATAATATGCGGAAAAACTCTGATGGACAAAGTCAGCAACGAGGTAATCCTTAAAGAATGTGGTGCAGAAGAGACGCTAGTTGACACTTGGGAAAGAAATCGGTTAAGATGGTTCAGGCATGTTGAGAGAATGAAAGATGGACGACTAACGAAACAAGTGTATCAAGGTAAAGTAAATGGCAGCGTGCTAAGAGGTAGACGGCGGAAAGAATGTTTAGAATGTGTGAATGAGACCCTACTTAGAAGGGACATAAGAAGCCATAGAAATACGAGAGCCTGCATGAGAAAATGCATGGACGTTAAAGAAGCTAGAGAAGTATGCCAGGACAGAAACGTAAGGCCGGAAAATAGTTAATAAGAAGAGTGTCAGTAGAGTGAATGACGCCTGAAACAAAAGACCTTGCATACTAATGGACCCAAGTGGGGAACCTCACATGACGACTTTTTGAGGATCTTCACGTGGGGTGATTGCTAGAGAGATTGATCAGCAACTTGGTTCGGAGTAGTGTTGCGGAATGAATGTGTCATTTAAATAAATAACACGAGAATTCTACATCAGCCTAAAAATTCTGTAATCCCTTCCTCACACGACTCCCTTCCCCACCGGGTGAGTCACGCCTACCCCGAAAGGGAAACGGCTTAATGGTGTAATATTAATAATAATTTTCTAAATTTAATGCATTTATATCCAAACAGTTTTTGTTTAATCGCGCAAGAGTTCTCTAGAGTTATTCTTAATAAAAGGGATTATTGGTAGACTTAATTTTCAAATTTTCGAACTAAAATTATGAAACAACTTTAAATGATGAAAAGCCAATCAGATTTTCAACAAAAATGATTGCGAGATTTTCGAGGTATATCGTTAGACCACTTTTTGAAGATAGCATAATTATCTGGCATTTTCCATAATGGGTTAGAATTTTGTTGAATATTCCTTATTCTAATCTTTTAGAATCGTTTGAGATTCAATTTCTAAGAAATTCTTAGAAAATCCTGAGATTTTCTCGACTTTTTTAGAATGCGCAAAAATGTTTTGGAAATCTGAAATTGTTTTACAATATTCTGAAATACTTTATACTTTTTTGGAATGTATTGCAATTTCCTTGGCTGTTCTAGAAATTTCCATTTTTTTTTTTGTTGAGAATTTTCTAAATTTTTGTCGATTAGAATAAATACTACAATATTCTTGAAGAACATGGAAAAGCTTGTGGATTATTTTTTTCTGGAATGATCTAGAATATTATGAATTTTTCTTGAATTCTGGAATGTTTTACAATATTCTGCAATGTAATGCATTATTCTCGAAGAACCTGGAATATTGTATTTTTTCTGTTTTTCTGTTTTTTTTTCATGTTATACAATGTTCTTGTTCTAGAATCTAGCCTTAGAATACATTGAAGATTCTTTACTTAGAAAATAGTTTAATAATTTCTGAATTGTCGCGAAATTTCTATAAAAATCGGGAACATTCTTTAATTTTCTATAACAATTCGGAATTTTATATTCTTTACATTTAAAATAGTTTACGAATTCTATATTGCTCTAGAATGTTTTGTAGGTTCATCAAATATTTTAGAATACATGTTTCGAAATGTAAAAGAATCCAATTTAAAGTAAAATAAAATAAAAAATAAAGAGCATTCCATAAAATTGTAAACAATTTTTGAAAATTCAAAACAAAATCTAGGTTTTGCAAGAACATTTTAGAATATCGCGGAGTTGACCACATGCTTTTTAAGTGTACTACAGTTTCCAATATTTCAAAAAATGTTACAGAAATGTCCAAAATTTCACAGATTCGAAAGATTTCAAATGACTTTAAAAGATTTCAAAATTTACAAAATATTTCGAAAAACTTCAGAAATATTTTTAAGTTTGAAAATTTTAAAATTATTTAAAATAATGGTTGACAATATTTTCTTAAAATTAAATTTAAAAAAATCGAATCTTGAGGAAATTTCTGTATTATTTTTAAACATTTTAAAATCTTGGCAAATTTTTAATTATTTTTGAACCTATTTTAAAATTTTAAAACTTCGAAATTTCTGTGTTAACTTTTTTTTTATCATCATAACATCATAAAAAAATCAAAAAGATCAAATAAGCAACAGAATTGAAAAAGGCTCCTGTTCAAATTTTTTTGATTTGTTTTTATCAGGAAATAGATTTTGATTCATTATTCTCATAATTTTTTTCTTGTATTTTTCCAGTAGAGCACCCTGAGTGCTAAGCAGTATCTTTTAAAGTAAGCTATAAAGAAATAATTTCAAAAACACAAAAATGACTATTTAGAAAAATGTGTGAAAATTTTCCATTTTTGTTTCCCTACACGTTTAAATTGGTTTCTAATAACTTTTGATTAGTCAAAAGCTTTCAAATGTTTGAAAGATTTTTTAATGTCAGCTAAAAGAAAAGATTATAATAATATAGGAAAAAAATATAGGTTAAGCAATATAGGAAAAAATATTATTCATGAAAGCAACAAAATTTTTTTAAATTATTATAAATAAATCCAAATTTCTATTAATTTTCCATTTCAATGTAAACTAAAAAAGTCTACTAATATATTTTTGGTCCACATTTTTTTTTCTTGACATAAAAATCTTCTTTGGTAGAAAATTTATCTGTTTGATTAAAAATTCGTCTTTTTGCATGAACTCAACTATTTTAAATTTTAAATTGCTGAAATATTTAATATTTCATCTAAATGTTCATTTATTTGGTGTAAAATATACCTCGTTTGTTAAAAAATCGCATTTTTTGTGGAAAATTTAACTATTTCGGTAGTACATTTAACTACTTGGCTGAAAATAAACTTTTGTTTTGACAATTAATCATTTGTGGCTGAAGAATCAACTGTGTAGAGCTTTAAAAATCAGCAATTTAGTTGATTTTATTTCTTTCTTGAGGAAAAAATTATTTTTGATTGTAAATTAATCTATTTTATTGGAAATTCCTTTTATTTGGTAGAAATATCATATTTTTTGTTCAAAATGTCATTACTTCCATTATGAAAAGAAGTATTGTTAAGTATAAGATCCAGTACATTTTTTCGAAAAAGTATTGGATTTCCAATACTTATTCGCGAAAAAAGTATTAAATCCAATACTTCATTTTCATAAAGGTTGGTTCAAAATGTCACTGTTCCATTTCTGGTAGAAAATTAATATTGTTTCATGGAAAATTCAACTATTTAATTAAAAATTCATGTCTTTTATTGAAAATCTGTCTTCTTTGGTGAAAAACTGTTCTTCTTAGTTAAAAATTCATCTTTTTGGTAGGAAATTTCCACTATACTTGCTGGAAAGTTTAAGCACTTTATAAAAAATTCTTTTTCTCTGCTTGAATATTCATCATTTCAAACAAACGTTTCCAAGACTTCAAAAACTTTGACCAAATTATCAAAGATTTTTAATATTTTACACAGGTTTTCCAAATTTCGAAAATATTTAACAAAGATTTCAAAAATTGTTTTGGAACGTTCTAGAATGTGTTTAAATATTCTTGAAGAACCTGGTATTTTCTGAAATGATTAATAATTTGAATAAACCTTATTTATTATCATTGTTAAATAAAATATATTTTCAGGATTTGGAAAGTACGTCCCGTCTAGCAATGGCGGCTGTTCAATCCAATACCGGTTCATTCCACACTTTGCAGCAAACGTTAGCCTCACAAAGAAGAGAATTAGTAGAATTAAGAAAATTGGTTAAATTAAGACACGATTCTGTGGAGGATTCCACGGAAATCGAATACCTCAGGAATATTTTATTCGAATATATGATGGGCAGAGAAACGTTAGTTCTTGCGAGAGTGATATCAGCCGTTGTTAAATTCGATCACGAGCAAACCACGAAAGTGTTGAAAAAGGAAGAAGACAAAATGACGTTGGTAAGTTAAATTAAAATTCATTATCGTTCATTCATTTATTCATTCATTAATAACCGGGTGGTTGAGTGTACACCACATTTCAAGACACAAAGACTAAGTTCCATTAGAATTCATTTGATATCTTTATTAATAAACGAGGGCTAATTACTAATCATATTAAAACCATTAGACTTTTGAGCGCATACCAGGTTTCAAGATTTTAGATATTTCACAAAAATTACGAAGATTTTAAAATATTTAAGATGTTTTCAAAGATTTCAGTTTCCAAAAGATCTGAAAGATGCCACAGGGAATTCAAAAATTTCACAAATATGTAAAAGATTTCAAAGAATTTTACAAAGATTTTCAACATGTTATACAAATTCGAAAAGATTTAAAATGATTTCATAAGATTTCAAAACATGCCAAAAAGATTTCAAAGCTTTAAAACAGATTTTTAAACAATTTTACAAATAATTCAAACATTTCACACAGATTTAAAAATATCTAAAAAAATTGAGATTTCAAAATATTTCAGAAGAAATTAGTCCTCAAATAATTTTTCAAATATTTAAAAAGATTTAATAGTACGTTACAAATATGTCATAAAGATTTCACAAATATTACAAACAATAAAAAATATTTCTGAATTCCTCAAAGATTTCAGCTTCAAACAAATTTTTAATAAGTCAAAGGGATTTCAAAGATTTTACTAATATACAAAAGATTTCAAACAATTTTACAAAGATTTAAAAAGATTACAATGATTTCACAGATTTCAAAGTTGTCTCGAAGGTTTCACAATGATTTCAGAATGTTTCAGAAGTTTTCGAAGATTTCAGTTTTCAAAAGATTTAAAAGGTTTCGCACAGATTTTAAAATAGTCACTAAAATTTCACAAATATTTAAAAGTTTTCAAAACTTTTTAAAGATTTCAAACAATTTTACAAAGATTTTAAAGAACTGCAAACGATTCCATAAGATTTCAAAATAAAAGTATTTCAAAGATTTCATACAATTTTACAAAGAATTCAAATATTTCACATATATTTCAAAATATCTCAAAATATTCAAAATATTTCATAAGTTTTCGCAGATTTCAGTTTCCAAAAGATTTGAAAGGTTTCACAACGATTTCAAATTAGACACTAAAACGTCACAAATGTTTCAAATATTTCGAAAGTTTTTAAGTATTTCAAAAAATTTGACAAAGTTTTTAAAGTATTTCAAAGATGTCACGAAGTTTTGACAGAGTTCATAAAATTTCACAAAGATTTCATGCAGATTTCCAAAGATTAAAAACAATTTCATAAGATGTCAAAATATCTTAAAATCATTTCAAAGATTTCATACAATTTTACAAGTAATTCACATTAATTTCAAAATATCTAAAAAAATTCACAAAGATATCAAAATATCTCAAAAATTTCACAACGTTTTTAAAAGATTTCCAGGGTATCCGCTGCACCGGGAAACGTTTTTAAATAATTAGTTAAATTGTGATCTCTTTTAGATTTTTAAGCGTACATTTGAAATAAAAGAATTTCAAAATGCAGCTTTAACAACTTAAGCAATTAAAAATTAGAAGCGTTTAACATCGAAGATTTTTGATAAATATCATTTCAAGTTGATCAGTTGTGAATATAAATTAATGAATGATTGTTAAATTTGAATTGTACTGTAAATTTTTGAAAATAAATAGATAATAATTGATTGCACAAAATGTTTCGGCATTATAATTTCCAGATTTTAACGTTAAAAATAAACTGTTTTAATTTCAATTTAATTTAT
The DNA here is from genome assembly GCA_010014905.2 of Druon quercuslanigerum. Lineage (NCBI taxonomy): Eukaryota > Metazoa > Arthropoda > Insecta > Hymenoptera > Cynipidae > Druon > Druon quercuslanigerum. Next base: position 14,650 of record JAAAKG020010908.1, on the reverse strand, counting down.
AATTAAAGGCTTTTATTAAATTTCAGTGTCAAATATTCCACTTTTAAACCACGTAATTAAAAATTTTTCAATTAAGAAGAAGAACAATTACTTAATATTTAGAAATACCTGACTGTACATTTAAAACAAGTAATTATAAGTAAAATACTCAACAAAAAAGTAAACTAAACTTTGAGCATTAAAATTTCAATTGATCTATTCACAAAAAATTAATTTGTAAGTGACCGTTAATTTTAATTTTCTGAAAATTTGTTCGCCTCCCGAAGCGTTTGAAACTTTCAATATCTAATTTACGCCGTGAGTAAAATAAAAATCGTTGTAAATTCTTAGTGGCAATTAATTAAAATTCTATTAATACCGTTAGTTTTGTTACATGATGGTGCTTATTTTATGAAATTGTTATGGCAAAATTCCTATTAATGTGAAACTTATGGCGAGTTAAACACAAAAAATTCGTATTTTGCGATTGCAGCAAAAAGTAACATTTTCTTGATTATTTCGAAAACTAGTAAAGTTATCAAATTTATTTATAGGACTAAAAATATGCGCAATAAAATTTTCTTTTGGAATATGTTTTTAAAAATCATCCCCTTTTGTATCCCCTTTTGATAGCCAGCGGTTCAATTATTAATAAAAGTTTAAAATTTGTAATTTGGCAGTTTAATTGCATTTAATTAAAAATTTTGCAGTTGAAAAGAGTTAGTAGCTTACATGTTATACGTGTACATTATTGAGCATTTGAAAAAAATGTTCAAAGTTTAAAATTCAAGAATTTCACTTGAGTGCTTTCATTTGCAGTTCAATTTTTATTACTTCGAATGGAACAATTTTTAGATTAAGTGTCTGATTTTTTTAATTTCATTGACCGTAAAAAATGTTTGCAAAACGGGGAAAACCCGTAAAATGGTCGGGATTTTTTTCTTTGTTTAAAACGGGCCCTTGTATTTCAGAAGTTTTCGAAGATTTCATCTTCCAAAAAACTTCAAAGATTTCACAACAATTTTTAATCAGTCACTAAAATTTCACACATATTTAAAAGATTTCCAAATTTTTTTATAAATTTCAGTTTCCAAAAGGTTTAAAATATGTTACAGGGATATAAAAATTTCACAAATATTAAAAATATTTCCAAAGTTTTTAAGGATTTAAAAAAATTGCACAAAGATTTTAAAAGATTAAAAACGATTTCATAAGATTTAAAAAAAATATGTTGAAAGTATTTAAAAGATTTCACAGAAATGTGATTGATTTCATACAATTTTACTAATAATTAAAGAATTTCACACAGATTAAAAAACATCTTAAAAAAAAAAGATTTCAGTTTTCAAAAGATTTCAAAAGTTTGTAAAGATTTCAAACAGTTTTACAAAGATTTTGAAAGATTTCAAAGATGTAACGAAGTTTTGATAGAGTTCATAAAATTTCACAAATATTTCAAACTATCTAAAAATTTTGCAAAGATTTCAAAATATTTATGAAGTTTTAGAAGATTCCAGTTTCCAACATTTATTTCGGATATCCCAAGGATTTCAAAGATTTCATAAAGATTTTGAATTTGTCACAAAGATTTCACAAATATTTCAAACATATCACAAAGATTTCAAAAGATTAAAAACGATTTAAAAATATCTAAAAAAATTCAAAGATTTAACAGATTTCAGAATATTGCAAAGCTCTTTTGATGATTTGATCAACCGCTCGTTATTAAGTAAGGAAGATAGTAATCCTCTTTTTTCTTATTTCAGCTTGGATCCCTCGGCTTGTCTTAAAATTCAGCAAAGAGTACAACAATTATTGTATATGTATTAAACACTAAATGTAAATTTCATCAACCAACAGCATTTTCAATGTCGAAGAAAATCACACCTGATATTTATTAATCCAGAAAATCGTCCTTAATATACCAATCGTGCATTTTTCACTTACGTTTTATGTCTCAAAAAATGTTATGTATAGATTTTTGCAATGAATGATGTGAGCAGTGTGCAATGTAAAAATCGCGAATTGTAAATTAGTCAATATAATTTGCAAATTTGAGAAAATTTACAATTCTGTGATTTTAGGATTACTCTTTATTTATAGAATTTCCGGGAAATGGAAGTGCAAGTCTTTTCAATTTATAGAATAAGTTTGGAAAAATGATTAGACTTGTTGTAATTGTACATAGGGCTACAATTTTCTTTTCAATGGTGAATGAAGGTATTTTACAACAACAACAACAACAAATGTATATGGCTTTTGCAAACACTAAAGATTTAAAATTATCTAAATTTGATAGAAAAGGTTTTGAAAACTGAATCTGAATTTTATGGAATTTTATTCAAAAGCCCAAAATATGCACCCTAATTCAGAATAAAAAGAATAACAAAATATTTCAGTTTCTTTTTATTTCCTTATTTACAAAAGCCGTAAAATTAATCATAATTCTAGGGCGAATTAATTATAAAAACTAAAAATATTATTATACTAATTGAAGTCCTAGTTTCTACGCTTGTTCAACATCACCTGCCATTCTTTTCAGGTCCGAATCCAAGTTCTTTTCCTGCTCCTTCATAAAATCCTTAATCATGGATTCGAAGCGAGACTTTCTTTTTGTGAAGGGCGTGGTTTTTTCTCGAATATAATAAGCAAGATCCCCTTCCTCGGTAAATAATTCATGTCCGTGTTTATCAAGCAGAGCCCTGTGAGCAATATTCCTGGCCAACAATTTACTATAAAATTCGTGGCCTCCCTTCACATAAGTCGGACCAGCTTGCGCCAATTTCTCGTCAACGATTCTCTCGGTTCGCTTGTGGAAAAAATCTTTCTGCATGAAATAAAGACCGACACCGCCAAATCCGACAACTGTGTAGAGGAGAACTCTCGAAGATAATGACTTTTTGTACATGTTGAATTTGTATTTCATCCACTGAGAAAATGAGTAGGAGGATATAAAGAACGCAGAGGCTGCGATGCAATCCCAGAGTTTACTGAACTCCTCGAAAGTGAGAAGTTCGCGAGCAATCGCAAATTTTTTCGCATCTGGTGATAAAACGAGAGCTTCTGCTAAATCCTCGGTTTCCTGTCGTGACCAATCGACAGGCGTGTTGTTTATTAACAGACGACTGGCTTCTAAATCTCGGGCAGTTGTGTAGGTGAAATTGATTGGAATACCGATTATTCCACCGGTTTTCATGCCGGTAATCCCAGCCTGAAAAGTGTCGAAACCGAAACACATGAAGGGTTTTATTAATTTGCGATCGATTTCGTGGATTTTTAGATCATCCTCAACTTCCTCGATGAGGGATTTTATGTTTTCAGGAACGGGAACTGGCTTCCCATCTCTAGAGGAAAAGAAAAAAAATTTAAATAGAAGGGGTATCTCTTAGATTGAGAATAGCGCCACTTAGGAAGGAACTATGGTGGAAGTTCATCATTGCGAAAATTTAAATTTAATATATGAAAAATAGCTTTTTTTATACAAGTTATTATTAACAGTTTGTAATTTATTTATAAAATAAAGTAAAAGTGTAAGTCATCCAGTTTGCAAAGAAAAAATTTAATATTTTAATTACTGGTACGATTTCTTACGTAGTTCTGCATTTTATTAACAGAAATTATTGTCTATTGAAAAAATTCTAATTACGAGTTTTAATAAATAAATAGATAAGTTCTGAATCAAAAATGAAATAGTCAAATATATAAAGTTTTACCTAAAAAAGGCAAGTTTTCTTCTAAAATAAAAATTCTGAACAAAAAAAGGAGATTTTAACGAAATACTTCAATTTTCAATCAAAACTAATTAATTTTCAACTGAAATATTAATTTTAAAAAAATATATATATATTCAAATTAATTACATTTTTAACAAAATAGTTATATTTTTAACCAAAGCAATGAATTTTTACCCAAAAAAAATGAACTTGCAAATACAATAATTTTCTAACCAAAATATAATGTTCAAACATACAGTTAAATTTTCAACTAAAAAGATCAAACTCCAAGAAAAAAAAAACAATTTTTATAAACAATGATATTTTTTAAAAAATCAAGTTTTGAGTAGAAATATTAATTTTTAACCAAGAGACGAATTTTCAATAAAATACATGAATTTGCAACTAAATGGTTGATTTGAACACTAAGAAAGTCGATTTTTTGTCCAAAAATGCCAAGTTAAAATTTCAGTTATTCAATTTGTAAAGAAAAAAAAAGTTTTCGCCAAAAATAAATTATTTTAAACCAAAGAGATAAATCCTCAACAAACAGCGTACAATAAAATATTTGCTATTTTAACCAACAAATCTATGTAATAAGAAGTTGTCGAATTCAACCAAAAAGGACGAATTTTCAACAAAACATATAATTTTTCAAGTAAATGAGATCAGTCTTTCACAAAAAATAAAACAAATGAAAGATTAATTTTCACCAAAACAGTTAAATTTTCCACAGCAAAAAAGAATAATAATAATTTTATATTTTTGAAATTCAGAACTATGCAAGAAACACTGACCATACATAAAATATTAAATTTTCTCTTTTCAAAACGGAATGACCAACATTTTGATTCTATTTCACGAATAAATTATAAACTCTTAATAATTATTTGAATAAATAAAGCTATTTTTCACATATTAAATTTGAATTTCCATATTAAAATTATAAGGTGTTAAATTGAACAATATCAACTGAATGTTTGAAGCAGGTATCACTCAAAGTGTAATTTTTAACTAGAATTTTAAGAAATCACCCGACATAGAAAATACAGTATCAGGGACTAAAATTATTTTGAAACTAAAAATTTTTTACGAATTAAAAAATTGTTAAATTCAGAAAAGTAATATAATCATTCCAAACCTTTAGAAATCGATCATTTTTTAATTCTGACTCGAGGGATGGACCACTTAACTTTTGATTCTACGCCAGATTTCAAAATTACAAATGATTTTAAAGATTTAAATAACTTTTAAAAACATTTCAAACCTTTCAGAAAAAAATCACAAACATGTCACAGGAATTCGAAGAATTCAGTAAAAGATCAGATTTCAAAAGATTTTTACAATTTCAAAATATTGCAAAAATATTTCAGATGATTTCCAACGATTAACACGATTTAACAAGGATTACAATTATTTTGCAAAGATTTCAAAGATTTCACAGGTTCAAAAATATTTCAAAAATATTTGAAGGGTTTCAAAAGAATTCGAAGATTGCAAAGGTTTTAAAAGATTGTATAAGAATTTATAAGATTACAGACAAATTTCACAGTATCCAGAACAATTTCGAACAATTTTCTGATTTATAAAGATTTAAAAGATTGGAGAAAGATTTCGACGATTTTAACGATTTAAAAAAGATTTTACAAATGTTTTGAAAGATATCCAGAATGGCCGTTTTAATCGAAGAAAAAATGCCCGGCTCGCAAAAAATTTTCACGCCCAATTAAATATAAAAATTGAACTTTAAAGCTAAACATTTTTCCATTCGAATTAATGACAAATCAACTGCAAATTAAAGCACTCAAGATGGAATTGTTCGAAAGTGTTCGAAATTTCAATTCAAAATTCTTATCATTTTAGGCCCCGTTCCATATAATATACTGGCGACGTAGATTTTTGATAAATTTCCTTTATTCGTTTAAATATAAATCATAACATAAATATAATAGAATATAATGTAAAATAAAATTTCGCGCGTATCTGTTTTTGAGCAAAATTAACATTGCAGAAATCTTTAGTTCAACTCAGCCAAATCTAGAAGTCTTTAAAAAATTACGAAGAATCATCAAAGCAAAAGCAAATCCTACTCTTTAAATCTGAATCAAGAGCACAATTAAATCTTACGTAATTGCTGAGTATTCATAAGAAAAATATTGATTCGTGCTGACTCGAGATTCTCCGTTAACCTTAATTTGTTTCCTAACAATTCCAGGTTTTTTCCCAGTAATTTTTCACAGTAAGAAGCCATTTAAATATTTCGCATTTTTTCTAAACAATCGACTCGAAATACCTATACAGTGTCGCCAAATTATTCTAAATAATGTTTTTTTTTTCAGTATCTAGGGATTCAATTAACATGAATAATTTAGAAAGCCTTAAAAATTATATTTAAAAAATCCTTAAATACATTAGAACTATCGATTAATTAAAAAATACTGAAAACACAATCATTTCTCGAATTTATTTCTAAAGTCTATGAATTTGAATGGTAATTAAAAAAAAATTATTTTATCTTTTTATTCCTAAAATTCAGCTCATATTTAGGTAAACTTGTTGTAGGCACTATATTAAATTCAATTTACACATATTCAAATTCTTATTTTTAAAGTAAAAATATTACATTTTTTGCAACATCGATAAATTTTTTGCCAAATAGTTCAAATTTCAATTTATTAATTTCCTACCAAAAAGGATGTTTCTTAACAATATATGTGAATTCTCAATCAAATAGTTGAAGTTTTCACTAGAATATTTCAACTATCAACCAAATCGTTGAATTTTGAAAAAAAAAGTTTACAACCAAATATGGAACAGTTAAGTTTTCAATTAAAAATTTTAATTTCCACAAAATAAAAATTTGAACAAAAATGATAAATTTTTAAAACTAGAATGATGAATCTTTAACTGATATAGATGAATTTTTAACCAAGAAGATTAATGTTTAAACAAGAAGATTAATTTTCAAATAAAAAAAAATTTGTCTTCAACGAAATAGTTGAATTTTGAACTAAAAAGAATAAATTTTCAAACAAAAATGGAATAGCTTAATTCTCAGTGAAAAAATTAATTTTCAATCAAACTGATGAATTTTCAACTGAAATTATGAATCTTCAACTGGAATAGTTGAATTTTGAACGGAAAAAAAATTATTTTCAACCACAATGAAGAATCTTTACCTAGAATAATTGATTTGTCGATCAAAAAGATGAATCTTTATGCAAGATTAATTTCCTACCATAAATGACGATTTTTCAACAGAATATGTGAATTCTCACGTGAATAGTTGAATTTTAAACTAAAAAAGGTCAATTTTTGACCAAGTATTTGAATTCTTAAATAAAAAATATCAGCTTTCAACCAAATATGAACAGGTTAAATTTTCTTTAAAAATATTAATTTTACACACAAAAAATATCAAACGGAGTGATGCATTAAAAAAAAGAGTTTAACAGTCAACGAAGTAGTTTTATTTTCAACGAGAATGATAAATATTTCAACTGAAAGGAAGAAAATTTAACTAGATTACTTGCATTTTCAATAAAAAGATGAATTTTCAAACTAAAGAATTTTGAACTAAAAAAGATTAATTTTCAAACAATTTTCAGTAAAAAAATTAATTTTTAACCAAACTAATTAATTCTAAATTAAAATGATAAGTCTTTAACTGAAATAGTTGCATTTTAAACAAAAAGGTTAATTTTTAACTAAAATGGCGAATCATTACATAGAATAATTTTATTTGGCTTTCTCAGAGTACCGTATAATAAAGCGCCCTAAAAAGCCTCAGCCAAATTTTCAACCAAAAAGATGAATTTGTAACGAAAAAGATTAATTCTTATAAAAAAGAGGAATTTTTAACTAAAAAAGATCATTTTTCAACCGAAAATTGAATAGTTAAATTTTTCGATAAAAAATTAATATTCAACCAGAGATGCATTTTGAACTAAAACAATGAAATCTTCAATTGGAATAGTAGTTACATTTTCAGTTTAAAAAAAATAATTTTTAACAAACAAAAAATTAAAAAATGATAATTACATTATCAAACAAGGTGATGAATTTTTAACTAAAAATTAATTAGTTACATTTCTAGTCGAAAAAAATAATGTTTAACTAAAGAGATGAATTTTTAACTAAAATGATGGAATATTCAAGTGACTTTAGGCTTCCTAAAAATGTCTACTGCACAAGTAAGTATTTTTTACCAATACTCAGCAATTACACAATATTAAATTGAGCTCTTAATTTAGACTTAAAGAGAGCATTGACTCTTGATTTTATAATTTTCCAAACTGGTAGAAAAAGTTTTCTAGATTTAGCCGAGTTGAACCTAAGATTTCAAAACGTTAATTTCATTAAAAACACTGTTGACTTTAAAGGTAAATATTTCTTGACTTGTTTTTTAAAATAAGTAACTTTAAGCAATAAAAAATGTACATAAACTTGCCGTCGGTAGTATAAGACACTACAAAATATTTTAAAAATATAAATATAAATTTACGTACTTGTAGAGTTCCATGAATTTTCTATAATCTTTTAAATGCACACTGTGGGGCAAATATACAGCCCCAAAAGTGCCAATATTTAAAGCAATAAATATTTTGTTGCAAACATTTCTTCCGCTTTTTGTTGTGCACCATCTTAGATATCTTGTCCATATCGTTTCCATGCTCTTATCTGAAATAATTATTTTATTACTCATTATTTATAAATTATTCATAATATATTTAACGATATTTGTTAAACAGTTCTATGTGGATACAAATTGATATCAAAGAGTATACCTTAGAGTAGCTCAAAAATATATCCGAAATTTCTTGTCTCAAATAAAAAAATAAATGCGCGATGAACAAGTAATTAATAAGAATGAGAGAGTCATTTTTGAACAATCTCTTTCTTTTTTGTAAATATATATTCTTCTGAAATAAAACAGATATTTGAAATTTCTGTATGGATCACATTAAGTTAAACTTTACTTGAAGTATTTCTGAGAGACGTTTTGTTTGAATTAATATTAATATTATTTGTTTCTGACTAAAAAGTCAAAGAAAAGCTGCAAATTCCAAAAAAACCCGTATATTTTTAGTATTACTCTAAGAGAAGATAGTTCTAAACAATAATAATTTTGAAAAACCCGCAAATTTTTTGCATTATCCAAAGAGAATATGATTAAAAATAATATATTTTTTTAAATTATGTTTATTGAACTGCATTTATCATTATCTCGATATAAGTGATGAAAGATTTGAATAAAACCCTAGTCAAATTAAAAAGTGGACAAAAAGTGAACATTTTTAGAAAAAACTGCAACTTTCTAGCATTATTCTAAGAAAATATTGCTATAAATAATAATTAATGGTGTCAAAAGATTATTTCTGTTTAATTTATTTCATTATTGCCTCGCTCGAACTGAAAAATCAAAAACGATTTGAAAAATTCGTGAAAACCCGTGAACTTCTAACTCTATCCTAAAAGAAAGTTGCTATAAACCATTCATGTTAACATCTAATTATCAGTATAAAGTAATACTTTATTATTTATTTAGTCGTTAAAAATTATTATCATTCGGGATAAATGACATAAAGTTGTTGAATGTCAAGAGTCGTACTTCTTGTTTAACATACTTTGCAATTATTCATAAAATTTTCATTTGTTTAAACAATTTTTTCTCCTTGAAAACGTGAATAGTTATTATTTTCTGGAATTAATGCTACAATTAACGAATGTTAAGAGTATTGTATTTATAAATGATATTTTTTATTAGTTATACAATTTTCATTTGTTTAAACAATTTTTTCTCCTTGAAAACGTGAATAGTTATTATTTTCTGGAATTAATGCTACAATT
>JAAAKG020010897.1:0-17607 GCA_010014905.2 Druon quercuslanigerum | reverse complement strand
TTATCTCTGCAGTTTTGTTGTTTTTTTTTTTTTGTTTTTTTTTTTTGTTTAATATTTTTCTTCGTTGCCCCCGTGGGTGGGGGGGGGGGGGGGGGGGGGGGGGGGGTATCAATAGTGTTCTGATTACCACTTTTATTTTAACCCGCAACAGTGGATAATATTGAAAATGTAAAATATTAACAATGAACAACATTTACGATTTACAATTTCAAATGTACACAATTTGCAATGTCAAATTCAAAATGACCACAATTTACAATGCGCAGTGTACAATTTACAATTAAAACATACAATGTGCAATTCATAATGTAAAATTTAAAATATGCAATGTACAATTTAAAATGCACAATTTTCAGTTCAACAATTACACAATTTAAAATGAACAATATGCAATTTACAATTTATAACTTATAACAATGATAATTAACACGATTTACAATGTATAATAACGATAACGAAAAATGTAGAATATCCAAAAAAAAATAGACAAAGAAAATAGAAAATCTTTTTCCTTTCTTTAGCCATTTAAATTTTCAATAAATATTTAAGCAAATATATTCAGTCTGATGGTCAATGATGATGCAAGTATTGCACAATGCTATAATAATCTATCATGTACAATGTACAATTCACAATGTAAAATTTACAGTGTACAATGTATACTCTTAACCGTGTACTTTTTGCCATGGTCAATGTACAATATACAATTTACAATATTCATAATGTAAATATTTACAAACTACACCATTGACAATGCAGAATATTGAAATTGTAGAATTAATGTCACTAATTAAAATTTTTAAATTTTTAATCTAAAATACAAAATAGACAATTTAGATATAATAGTGTGCAATTCACAATATACAACTCGCAATGTAAAATTTAAAATGTACAATTTACAGTATACAATGTTCATTAAACAATAACAATGTACGATTTACAGTTTTTAATATCAAATTTATATCTTAGATAGCAATAGAAAATTTGCAATATTAATAGTGTAAAATTTAAAATGTACAATTTACAGTATACAATATTCATTAAATAATATACACTTACCATTCACAATGTTTAATGTATAGTTTATAACTTACGATATTTATCATTTAAAATAATATTTACAACGCGCAAATTTACAACGTAAAATATTGACAAACTACAATGTTAACAATGCGAAATTTAAAATATACAATTTGAAATATACAATACTATTTATACAATGTACACTGTGTTATTTACAATGTTTAATGTACAATCTATAACTTATAATATTGAAAATATACAACATTGGCCACGTAAATTTTCAATTGTAAAATGTACAGTTTACCATATTTAAAACTAAAACTTTCACAATGTCATATACACAAAATTGTAAAATTTAAAATAAACATAATTTACAACTTACCATTAGCAATAAACAACTTAGAATATACTATATAAAGTTTACAAATTGCAATGTAAAATTTACAATACAAAGTTTACCATGTAAAATTTACTTTTTACGATTACTATGTTGATAATGTACAATATTTACGAAGTAGGTACAACATTGAAAATGTGTAATATTGAAAATGTATAGTTTACAATAAACAGAGCTAAAAATCATAATTTACTGCATAAAATTTCCTTACAATGCTTACAAATTGCAATGTAAAATTAGAATGACTACAATATTTACAAGTACAATTTTAATTAAACAATTTAAAATTTGCAATTTACAATGAAAAATATAAAAAGTAAAATTAACAATTTACTTTGTACAAGTTACAATTTACGAGATTGAAAATGTATAAATGTACAATATCTACAAATTACAACATTGACAATGTCCAATTTACATTTATCAATATACAATCTGCAATCCATAATTTACATTTTACAATATACAATTCACAATTTGGAATTTACGATATACAATTTACAAGGCATACAATATACGTACAATAAACAATTAAAAATTTACAATGCACACAGTTTACAATTTACAATTCACAATGTACAATGAAAATTTATTTATTTACCATTAATTTACTATAATTTACTTATTATGATTTCTTTTACATTTGCTTTATTTTACTATTTACAATGTGATTTGTTTATCTTTTTAATGTACTATTTACTATTTACAATTTACATTACTGAGAATGTACAGTGCACTCTGTCATTTTTACAATACATATACAATTTACAATATTTACTACACAAAACGTTAAAACTATATAATTTTTAATGTACTATTTGAATTTTATAATTTATACTGTACCATGTAAATTAAGCAATTTACAAGTTTTAGAGTACAATTTGCAATGCAAAATTTACAATGTTAATTTACAATTTACTTTTTAGAAGGTACAATTTACATTTTACAATATACGACGTACAATTTACATTTTATTATATACAATTCACAATTTGCAATTTACATTATACAAGTTTTAATTTAAAATGCACAATGTATAAAACGTACAATATTGGCAAATTTTGTAACGTGAAACATTTAGAATGTACCATATTGATAATGTACAATGAAAAAAGAAAAATGAAAAATGAAAAATTTTAAATGCACACAATTATTAACATGCCCAATTTACAATATATGATGGAAATTTATTTATTTATTTACTCACTATGATTTACTTATTATATTTACTTTTATATTTAATTAATTTTATTTTTTACAATTTACAATTCACAATATTGATAATGTATATTTTAAAAGTGTACACAATTCACAATACTGACAATTTACAATATTTACTACACACAACATTGAAACTATATAATTTATAATGTACCATTTGAATTTTATAATTTATACTGTACAATGTACATTAAGCAATTTACAAGTTTCAAAGTACAATTTGCAATGAAAAATATATGATGTAAATTTACAATTTACTTTTTAGAAGTGACGATTTATGATATTAATAATCTACAATAATCTACAATGTAGAAGATCGATAATGTACAATTTGCACTTTACAATATACAATTTACAATTTACATTTTACAATGTACAATGTACAATTTACATATTATAATATACAATTCACAATTTGTGATTTACATTATATACAAGTTTTAATGTAAAATTTACAGTGTACAATGCGCAATGTGTACAACGTACAATATTGGCAATTTTTGTAACGCGCGGAACATAGAAAATGTATTATATTGATCATGTACAATGAAAAATGAAAAATGAAAAATTTTAAATGCACACAATTACTAACATGCCCAATTTACAATGTATAATAGCAATTTATTTATTTATTTACTATTAATTTACTATGATTGACTTATTATATTGACTTTTATATTTAATTTATTTAACTTTTTACAATTTACAATACTGACGATGTAAAATACTTACATCATGCGTAATTGACAATGTATTATTCACAATGTTCTTTTTACAATACATACACAATTTACAATTTATAATTAACAATATTGATATCGCATATTTTAAAAGTATACGTAAGTCACAATACTGACAATTTACAATATTTACTACACACAACATTGAAACTATATGATTTATAATTTACCATTTGAATTTTATAATTTATACTGTGCAAAGTACATTAAGCAATTTACAAGTTTCAAAAACAATATAAAATTTACAATTTGTAATTTATATTATACAAGTTTCAATCTAAAATTAAGAGTGTGCAATGCACAATGTATACAACGCACAATATTGGCTATTCTTGTAACGTGGAACATTTAAAATGTACCATATTGATAATGTACAATGAAAAATAAAAAATTTACAATGCACACAATTATTAACAGGCCCAACTTACAATGTATAATGGCAATTTATTTATTTACTTATTATGAATTTACTATGATTTACTTATTATAATTACTTTTATATTTAATTTATTTCACTATTTACAATTTACAATACTGACGATGTGCAATATTTACAACATGCGAAATTGACAATGTACTTACAGTGTCCTATTTACAATTCAAAATATTGATAATGTACAATATTGAGAATGTACATCATTATAAAAGTATACACAATTCACAATGTACAATTTATAATTTGCTATTTACAACTTACAATTTAGAATTTACAATTCACATTATCGAAAGAGAGAATGTATACTTTAAAGTGTACACAATTTACAGTGCACACAATTGACAATTTTAAATATGCAATGCTCACAATTTACATTGTACAATATTCACAATGTACAATATTCACAATATACAATATTCACAATATCCAATATTCACAATGTACAATATTCAAAATGTACAATTTATAATATATCACAAAAAATGTACATCACATGAATATTGTAAAATCTATAAAATGAAAAAAGTTTATCATTGTTAATCCAAATTGTTTTTATGATTGGTAAGAAACAAATAGCAAAGAGACTCTGATTTCAAAAAGATAATACCTTTTTGCTAATTCTCAAGTGCTTAAGGAAACGATTAGAGAAAAAAGTAGGTATGAAAATAAGAAGAATGAAGCCAAAGTAAATTGTACGTAGATGTGCAATGAGTCGTGAGCTCGCGTACTTTTTTTTTCATCGTACTTCTAACGTGTGTGGTCCGTGATCCATCATAGGAGTCAGAAGAGGCTCTCTTCAAGTCGCTTAAGCGTCGCGACGCTCTGATGTGAAGTATTAGGCGTGCTCGGGAAATGATCCCTTAAATTGGGCCAGGCTGTGGTAGGTCAGTTGCAAGTCATTTCCTTCGTGAAATCACCAAGCATGATCGTCGCGTCGGTTGCGTTTGAGTTCGCGTTGCGCTCAATGTGCCGTCTTGCACAAATCGAATGACGAGAATTATTTTTCGCACTTTCCGCAATTATGTCTACACGACGCCATTAACCAATCTAGAGAAATTCCTTCCTTCATCTTAAAGATTTAAAGAAATTGTAATTATTAACGTACATTTAATTGCAATTGTACGTTGTAAAATAAATGGGCATTATTTCTCGTCATTCCTATTGTGTTTGACAAAATAATTAAATATTAGTTGATACTTGTAACTTGGAATTTTTATATTGTCCAATATGTTGCTCCAACATTTCGAAATTTGAATTAAAATTCATCATTTTTAATTGACGCAATTTGGAATGTATACTTTTTTACGTAAAATACTAAAATGTATACAATTTAGAGTTTTAGAATGTGAAATTTACAAATTATAATTTTAAATGTACATTTTACATACTGACAATTGATAATATTCAAAATGTAAAACATTGAAAATGTACAAATTACAATGTACTTTATCCATTCGACAATTTATGCTGTAATTTCCAATCGCAATTTACATTTTATAATTTACAACTAATAAATTGCAATTTACAATCCACAATTTATTATTAAAAATTACCAATAATTATTTGTAAATTTTTAACATTGTAAATTGCAATTTAATAGTTGTAAGTTATGAAATGCAAATTGCGATTTGAAATATGTGATTATATAGTAAAAATTATCAATTTTAAATTGTAAATTGTACACTATGAATTGCTCATTGTACATTTTAATTTGAAAACTGTACAATGTAAATTGTACATTGTGAATTGTAACTTGTAAATTGTAAATCGTGAATTGCACATTGCTAATTTTAGTTTGTAAATTGTAAATTGTAAATCGTCAATTGCACATTGTAAATTTTAATTTGAAAACTGTAAACTGTAAATTGTACATTGTGAATTGTAACTTTTCAATTGTAATTTGGAAGTTGTAAATTGTACATTGTAATTAAATAATTGTAAATTAAAATTTTGAAACTGTAAATTGTAAATTCTATATTTAAATTTATTAATTGTAAATCGTGAATTGCACATTGTACATTTTAGTTTGAAAATTATAAACTGTAAATTAAAAATTGTAAATTCAACATTATTCTTTGTCATTTTTGTATTTTCGAAATTGTGCATTGTGAATTTAACTTTAACTTGTCAATTGTAATTTAGCAATTGTAAATTGTACATTGTAATTTAATAATTTTAAAGTAAAAATTTAAAATTGTAAATTCTAAGTTATATATTTAAAGTTTTCAATAGTCAATTGTCAATTAAACATCGTAAATTTTAATTGTAATTATTATTGTTCACATTTTAAATTATACATGGTAAATTGTAATTTGTATATTGTAAATTGTATATTCTACAATATGTTGCTCCAACATTTCAAAATTCGCATTAAAATTCAACATTTTTAATTTATACAATTAGGAATGTTCACTTTATAATGTAAAAATTATATATAATTTACAATGTGCAATTTATAATATACATAATTATATTTTACAATTTACCGTGTACATTACATATTTACAAATGTATAAAATTAAGAGTTTGGAATGTAAAATTTACAAATTAAAATGTAAAACATTGAAATGTACAATTTACAATGTTCTATATTCATTCAACAATTTAGGCTGTAATTTCCAATCACAGTTTACATTTTATAATTTACAAATATTAAATTGCCACTTACGATGTCCACAATTTACAAAGAATTATTTAGAATTTACAATTCGCAATTTAAAATTCAAAATCAATCGTATTCAAAACAATCGTAAATTGCACATTGTAAATTGTGAATTGTAAATTCCAAATAATTATTTGTAAATTCTGGACATTGCAAATTGCTATTTCATAGTTGTAAGTTATAAAATGTGAATTGCGATTATATAGTGAAAATTATAAATTGTAAATTGTACATCGAGAATTGCACATTGTACATTGTAATTTGATAAATTGTACATTGTGAATTGTAACTTTTCAATTGTAATTTGGAAGTTGTTATTTGTACATTGTAATTAAATAATTGTGAATTATAAATTTGAAACCGTAAATTGTAAATTCTATATTTAAAATTGTAAATTGTAAATCGTGAAATGCGCATTGTAGATCTTAATTTGCAAATTGTAAACTGTAAATTAAAAATTGTGAACTCAACATTATTCTTTGTGAATTTTTTATTTTCGAAATTGTGAATTGTGAATTGTAACTTTTATTTGTCAATTGTAATTTATAAATGGTAAATTGTACATTGTAATTTAATAATTGTAAATTATAAACTTCAAATTGTGAATTATAAATTATATATTTGAATTTGTCAATTTTAAATTAAACATCGTAAATTTACATTGTAAATAATAATGTGCACATTGTAAATTATACATAATAAATTGTAATTAAATTATATATTGATAATTGTAAGCTGAAAATTTGAAATTGTAAATCGTGATTTATTTATTGCACATTCTACATTAAAGATGGTACATTATTGAGTGCAATGCGGGAATTGTAAATGGTACATCTTAATTTGTAAATTATAAACTGTAAATTATAAACTGTAAATTGTGCATTGGAAATTCAATATTACCGTTTATAAATTTTACATTGTTAGTTGCAAATTTTAATGTTAACTTTTGAATTGTAAATCGTAAATAGTGAATTATGAGTTTTAAGTATTACATTGAAATATGCGAACTTCACATTTTCAGTTGAAAACCTTGAATTGTGCATTGTAAACTGTACATAAAAAATTGATCATTGTTGAGTGTAAAGTGGTAATTGAAAATTGTAAAATGTACATTTTAATTTATCAATGGTAAACTGTAACTTTTAAACCTTTAAATTGTAAAATTTAAATTGTTAACTGTAAACTGTAAACTGTAAATTGTAAATTATAAATTTGAAATTGTGAATTTTAAATTATATATTTAAAATTGTCTATTGTAAATTTTAAATGAAACATCGTTCATTTAAATTGTAAAAAATAATGTGTACATTGTAAACTATACATGTAAATTGTAGTTAAATTGTATATTGAAAATTTTAAGCTGAAAATTTGAAATCGTAAATCGTGATTTGTACATTGCACATTCTTAACCTTAATCTGTTGTAAATTTAACATTTTTGCTTGTAAATTTTACATTGTTAGTTGCAAATTATAATATTAACTTTTGAATTGTAAATTGTAAATAGTAAATTGCGAGTTTTAAATAGTACATTGAAAACTGTAAACTGTAAATTGTAAATTTAAAATTCTATATTATCCTTTGTAAGGTTTGTATTTGGTAAATGGTAAATTATAATTTGTAACTTTTAAATTGTAAATTGTACATTGTTATTTAATAATTATTGTAAATTATAGTATGTAAATTATAAATTTTAAATTATGGATTATAAATTGTACATTTTTATCAATAATTGTAAATTAGGAAATGTAAATTTTAAATTGTAAATTATATATTCTATATTGAAAATTGTAAATCGTAAATCGTACAATGTTCATTGCAGGTTCTACAATCGAAATTTTATTTTGTTTTCTGTAAAGTAAAATTTGTAAATTATACATTTTAATTTGTAGACTGTAAACTGTAAATTGTACATTATTTTTCAAAAATATATTTTTTTATCATATAATATTTTATACGACTAAGCGAATATCCGAATTGATAAAGTCACCCGCGTAAAAAAAAAAAAAAAATAAAAAGAATCGGTGAACTTTTTAAAGAAGCATCGATACACCGTGCCCCTTCGAGCAGATATAAACATTAATGGCTATTACTTTCCGATCTCAATTTCGAGGCGAACGCAGAACTTTTTAAATTACACTGAGTGGAAGAAGGTGCAACCGAGGGGTTCGAACCCGCAAGTCTCTTGTTACAAACGACGCCGACGCCCACCTGTTTCGGCCTCTCCCATTCTCTCTCTCTCACTTAACTACCGAATTCCACCATCTTCCTCACACCTTCTGGCACCCGCAGGCCGAAATTGAAATTGACCTTATGTGGTTAGCAGTCGCATGCCTCGTCGAAAAGGGCAACATGCCTATTCGCGACTTTTTTTTTACTAATTTTTAAAACATGCAAACAAATCCACTTTCAGAATATAGAATGTTTCTTATTTTAAATCATAAATCATAAAACTTTGACGCGAGTCTTCTCGGCCATGCACGTCATTTTTATAAACAATAATTATTTAATTATAACATAGTAAATAATTACAAAAATAATGAATTACAATTAAATAATAATTTGAGCAAATAGACAGTGCTTCGGCATTTATGGGCAGAAAAAAGTTCATCAATACCTGTACAGAAATTACAAAGTTACCTCAAAATGAGAAAAATTTTTCGTCGAAATATAAAGTGTAAGTACGTTGTTAATTTACTTAACGATGATGAATTTAAAAAAAGATTTCTTTCTTTTTAAAAAGGCCTAAACTATCTATTTGTTTATAAAATTTGTTGATGAAATAAAAAAATAATATCGAATGATGAATTTTTATTATTAAACATCACTGTCAAATAATATGAGGAGAATTAAGAAAAAAAACAATTACTTTCTCTTTGTGAATGCCGAAACTGTGCATTTGTTCATATAATTTGTTTATAAAATTAACAAAATAATATCAGATGACAAATTTTAATCACTAGATATCACTGGTAATATAAGAATTTTTGCAAGTAATAATCTGCTTTTTTCTTAAAAATACTGAAAGTGTGCATTTGTTTATATAATTTGTTGATAAAATTAACAAATGTCGCGTGATAAGTTTTTATTAATTATCATCACTGGAATCATAATATTAGGAGAATTAAGATAAAAGCAAATCATTTCTCCTTAATAATACCGAAACTGACTTTTTTTTATATAATTTGTTTATACAATTAACAAAATAATATCAGATGACAAATTTTAATCACTAGATATCACTGGTGATATTGCCTGAGTCAAATTAAAAAAAGATTTCTTTCTTTTTTAAAAATATCTAAACTACCTATTTCTTTATCAAATTTGTTGATGAAATAAAAAAATTATATGGAATGATGAATTTAAAACCACGTGTCTTTATTTCCCCCTACTGACTGACGTTATAGCTGGACAGGCCGAAATTCGTTTAAGGTTAATGAGGGGAAGGGAGGCGGTAGTGGGGATGGGAAGAATGTATAAAATAAAAAAGAGGGAACAAATTTTAACATCTGGAGGAGGATTTATACCTGAAAAAAAGGAAAAGGGTAACGGTGGAAAGGGGGCATATGATAGGAGTAGAAGGAAAAGGCTTGAATGGAATTTGGAGAGCGAAGGATGTGGAGGGATTATAAAAGAGAGTTGTAAGAGAAAATTGTTTTGGTTTCGGAGAATTTGAGCGTAGGAGGCGGAAGGTAACATGCAGGGGATCTATGAGAGTAGTAGAAGGAAAAGGTTGTAATGAAGGAAGGGGAGCTGAGGATGTATGGGAAAGGAGCGATAACTGATAAGAAATGAGGAGGCGACATATGAGAGCAATACAAGGGAGAGGTTGTAATAGAGTAGGCGTGATGTGAATATGTGACGAGGATACAGTGGGTAATAGGGAAGGGGCATATGAGTGTAGTAGAAGGAAAAGATGGTAATGGAGTAGAAGGAGCTGAGGATGTGAGATTAATGAGGCGAGAAGTGATGAATAGGTAGCATGCGAAATGAGAAGATAAGAGGGACTGATGAGTTCAGGGTGTAATGAATTATGTTGGGCGAATATAAAAGCAGCAGAAGAAAGAGTTCTTTAAAGAGTAGGGGGCTGCGGATGAGAGATGAGGGTGCAGCGATTAATGGGTAATAGAATAGAGTAAACTTGATAGAATAAGCTTGTAGCAGCAATAGTAGAAAGTTGTAAAAGGGATAGGTTTTTAATGAAGGAAAGTGTCAAGGATATGAGGAAAGAAGACAGTGGTTAAACAGAAATGAGAATATAAGAGCAGTTGAAGAAAAATGTAGAATTGAAGTAGGGATAACTGAGGACATGCGGGAAAGACGTAATGGGTGATGAGGTGGATGCATTTGAACAGGAGAAGAAATATGTTATAATAGATGAGGTAACTAAGGATGTGAAGGGAGGAGCTGGTGGCAATAGTCAGAGTTTATAAAAGAGTAATAGAAGCAAGCACTTATAAAGAAGCACAGAGAGTTAAAGATAAAAAAAGTGAAGGTGGTGGGTAATGCAGATGGGAATTTTAAGAATAGGTGAAGGAAGGGCTTCTAACAGAGAAGGAAAGTTGAGGATATAAGGGAAGGAGGCAGTGTCTGATGAGTAGGGGGCAGTGTGTGACTGGAAATTGATATAGTAGAATAATACAAGAAAGAGGCTCTACTAATCCAACGACCTAAGATGTATATGAAGGATTGTTAGGTAATGAGGATATAAGAGAAGTATAAGGAAGTAGTATAAGGAAGAGGTTGTAATCAAGTAGAGGGAGCTGAGGATGTAAAATAATGAGCAGAGGAGTATTGTGAGGGGGTAAGCAAAAGAAGATGTTTTCATGTATAAGCTAGACTTAGGATGTGTCGTGTGGGGGCAGTTGGTGGTAGGAGTATACATACACAAGGGGTATAATTAATTGTAACAGAACAGAGTTCTGCGTATAAGAGATGAAGATGAAGATGAAGATGCAGTGAGTTATAGTAAAGATGTATCTGAGAGTAGTAAAAGGAAGATTTTGTAGTGCAGGAAAGAGCTAAGGATTTAAGATGAGAATGCCCCGATAATGGGGGAGAGGAATATAAGAGTAGTAGAAGGAAGATTTTGTAATGGCCTAGGGGGCGCTCTAAGAATGTGAGTGAATGAGGCAGTGAATTATGTTTAAGAGGCATACGAGAGGAGAAGATGTTATAATGTATCAAGGAGACTAAGGATGTGAGGGCTTGGGCTCTGTGTTGAGTAGACATACAAGAGAAAAAGCTTGCAATAAGTAGTGAAGAAGAAGACATGAGTATTGGAGGTCAGTGTTAGGTTGAAGGATGATAAGCAAGGGATTGGAAGGTTATCCGAGAGGAAGAGAAGAATGTAGTGTCTTATGGGTAAAGGAGAGTGCAAACGGAAGGGCTTGTGATGAGGAAAGGAGGATAAGGAGGAAAGTGATAATTTTGAACCTGGATGGTAGAGGGAGGGGTGTAAAGATAAAAGAGAACAAATAGCTTGCAATAAGTAGCGGAGAAGGAGAAGAAGACATGAGTAGTGGAGGTCAGTGTTAGGTTGAAGGATGATAAGCAAGGGATTGGAAGGTTATCCGAGAGGAAGAGAAGAATGTAGTGCCTTATGGGTAAAGGAGAGTGCGAAGGGAAGGGGTTGTCATCGGAAAGAAGGATAAGGGGGAAAGTGATCATTTTGAACCTAGTTGGTAGAGGGAGGGGTGTGGAGATAAAAGAGAAGAAATATCTTGCAATAAGTAGCGGAGAAGGAGAAGAAGACATGAGTAGTGGAGGGTGGTGGTGGGTCAATGGATGATAAGAAGATGACTGGAAAGGTATCCGAGAGGAGGATAAAATAGTGTCTTATGGGTAAAGGAGAGTGCAAGAAGAATGGATTGCGATGGGTAAAGGAGGGGAAGGAAGGGGAAGCGATAATTATGACGGATGATGTTAAAGGGAGGGGGGGGGGGGGGGGGGGGGGGGGGGGGGGAAAGGGGGAGGGGGGGGGGGGGGGGGGGGGGGGGGGGGGGGGGGAGGGGGCGTCGTAGAAGGTTGATTTTTTCGTGTCTTAAGGACGTTTTCAGGAGAGAAGACTCACTTTACATCAATTCAACATATATTGATGTCATAAGGACGTCCAAAATAACCAAAAAACTCGATTGTCTGCAATAAAATATTCTTTATACTATTACGTACTGATGATGCAATATCAAAGCGCGAGATAATTAAGTAAAATAAAAAAGCCTTGTAATGTATGGAAGCTTTGTTTCACTACATTTTACCTAACTTTTTCAAACAATAGATCGACAAATACATTATATTATTATCGATCCGGATTCCTGTTATGGCTAGGTGATTAGTTAGGAGGTCATTTGAATCGTCTATCAGTATTTTTAATTAATTCAATAATATTTTTTATTTTAAGTTACCATCCAGTGCTTGACCAATTATAGGATATTTTTACCCCCCCCCCCCCCAACTCCCCCCAATTTCACGTTAATTCAAAAATTTCCTTTTCAGTTTACAAAATGAATTTTCAATAAAGAATTAAAGGGAATTTTTAGTCGGTGGAAATACCACTAAAAACAAATATTTTTAGTTAAATATTTAAATTCTCAAACAAACAAAAAAATGAATTTTCAACAGAATACATGAATTCTTCATAAAATAGTTGAATTTAGAATTTAGATAATTTTTCAACTAGAAACGAAATAAAACTATTTCGCGTTAAAAAAATTAATTTTTAACAACAAGAAAAATATTTTTTTACAGGGTAGGTTATTATTCAAACCGATAGTTTATATTTTAACCAGAGTTGAATTTTAAGCATAAAGTTACATAAGTTTTTAACCAATCATGAAATAGTTAGATTTTCGGTTTTGAAAAATTGATTTTTACACAAAAAAATGAATCTTGACCAGTTGCATTAAAATGAAAAGTAAGAAATTTTTTTAAATTATTTAATCCAAAAAGAAAAATTTTCAAGCGAGGATTTTTTTTACCAGAAAAGACGAATTTTCAACAAAATACATGAATTTTCCACAAAACAGTTAAATTTTCAAGGCGACACTAAAAATTCGAATTTTACAGCAAAGATTTGAATTTTAAAGTAAAAAAGATAACTTTTTAACTAAAAATAGAATAGTGACATTTTTAGTTTAAAATCTTAATTCTCAGCAAAAAGGACGAATTTTATACAAAGTGGTAAATTTTCGAAATTATTAGTTTAATTTTTGACAAGAAAGTTTCATTTTTAACTAAGAAAGGTAAATTTTTATCCTAAAATGGAATAGTTACATTTTCTGGTAAAAAAAAATTTTGAACAAATAAATATTTCTTTCAAGTTGTTAATTTTTTAAGTAAATATTTAGATTTTTTACCAAATAGATAGATTTTCTATCAAAATAGTTTAATTTGTAATTTTGTAACTAAACAATTTAATTTTACAGCTAAAAAAAGATAAGCTTGAACTAAAAAGGAAAACTTCGAAAACTTAATTTAAAAAAAAATTGACAAAATGCATTTAAATTAATGCTATTAATTTTCTTCAAACAATTTAATTTTCTATAAAAATAGTTAAATTTTTTAACTTAGGATTTTAATTTTAAACTAAAAAATATAAGCGTTCAACCAAAAATAGAATAGTTACATATTTAGTTTACAAAATAATTTTCAACAAAGGAATTTTCATAAAGTAATTAATTTTTCATATTAATAGTTTTATTTTTAACAAGATATATTTTTTATAACATAAGTTATATTTTCAGTTAAAAAATTATTTTTAACCAAAAAAAAATTTTACCAAGTAGATAATTTTTCAAGTAAATAATTATATTTCTAACCAAATAGTGGAATTTTTCACTAAAAACAAAAAGATATTTTCATAACCGAAAATTAAATAGTTAAATACTAAATTTTTCTACCAAAATAGTTAATTTTAAACCAAAAAGATTCATTTTTAACCAAATAATTGCATTTCTTCAAAAAAATGGTATCTGCGAAAATATGATTTTTTAACTAAAAAATAAGTCTTCTCTATAAAACAATTGAATTTTTAACAAAAAATTTAATTTGAAACTATATAGTTTAATTTCCTACCAAAATTTTCAAGCCAAAAAGACGAATTTTCTACACAGTAGTTGCATTTTCAATAAAAAAATTAATCCTTAACAAAACCTGTAATAATTGACATTTCACCAAAAATTTATAAATAAAATTTAAAAAAAAAACATAAAAAATAATTTAATTCAACCAAAGGAAACGAATTTTAAGCAAAATAGTTAAATCTTAAAAAAGTGAATTTTTAACCCAATAGTTGAATGTTAAAATCGAATAAACTAGCCTTAGGACCAAAAATTAGATTTTCTGTTTTTATTTATTCTAAATAATGAAGATTTCCCCTTTTAAATAAAAAAATCTTAGTAAACTCATTTTTGGCCCCAATGCTGGTTTTCTTCTTTAAAATATACTCCTATTTTTGGTATAAAACAAAGTATAAAATAAAAAAAATTGTATAAAACAAATAAAAACTATATACAATTTTTTGACCTAAGTTTCAATTACAAGTTTAAATTTTTAATAAAAAATGGAATATTTATATTTTCCGTTTAAAAATAAATCTGGTTAAATTTATTTTATTTTTAAAATTTTATTTTTAACAAAGTAGTTCAACTTTCAACCAAGATGTGGAATTTTTGTCAAAAAAATACGAGTTTTTAACAAAATAATTTAGTTTTTAACGAAACAGTACAATTTGTCACCAAAAAATAAATTTAAAAGAAAAATCGAGAAAAAGGGTAAATTTTTTCAAAACGGGGGAAAAAAATATTGTTATAAAAGGGGGGGGGGGGGGAAGAAAAGATTATGGAAAAGACTGCAAAGTCCAAAAATATCAACATGATTTTAATACGGTATATTACATCACAAGGAGTATTAGACTTGTCTTACTAAGAAATCAATGTTTCCATGGCGAGTGATGTACGATAAATGATCAGAAACCTGTGTTTAATGAGACTGTAGAGCCATCTAAAAAGTGATCTATGATGTTTATATTATCTTGGGTCGTAAAAACATACAACTGACGTGACAGTCATCTGCTTGGCTCTGATTGGTAATATCGTGTGGCGCGAAATTTAAAAATGCTTCGGTTCAAGATTACTTTACTAAAAAGGAAAACTTCGAAAACTTAATTTAAAAAAAAAATGACAAAATGCATTTAATTTAATGCTATTAAATTTCTAGAAACAATTGAATTTTCTCTGAAAATAGATGAATATTTAACTTAAGATTTTAATTTTAAACTAAAAAAGATAAGCGTTCAACTAAAAATAGAATAGTTACATATTTAGTTTAAAAAATAATTTTCAAGAAAAGAGACAAATTTTCTATAAAGTAATTAATTTTTTATAATAATAGATTTATGTTTAACAAGATAGTTGAATCTTTGACTAAGAAAGATAAGTTTTTAACTAAAAAAGATAAGTTTTCATCCCGAAATAAAATAGTTATATTTTCAGTTAAAAAATTATTAAAAAAAAAAATATTTACCGTGTAGGTAATTTTTTAAATAAATAATTATATTTATTACCAAATAATGAAATTTACACTAAAAACAAAAAGATATTTTCGAAATCGAAAATAAAGTAGTTAAATTTTCTGCTTAGAAAATTAATTTTTAAGAAACAAAAAATAATGTTTGACGAAATATATGTATTTTCCACCCAACATTATTTAATTTTTAACAAAAAAAAATATTTTCAACAAAAAAGTTAATTTTCTACCAAGTAGTTAATTTTTTTAATGAATAGCTTCATTTTTAAGCAAATACTAAAATTTTCTACCAAAATAGTTTCTTCAAAAATGATGTTATCTACGAAAATATGATTTTTCAAATTAAAAATTCGTCTTTTCTACAAAACAATTGAATTTTTAACAAAAAAGTTAATTTGAAACTATACAATAGTTTAATTCAACCAAAGAAGAAGAATTTTAAGAAAAATAGTTGAATCTTAAAAAAACATGAATGTTTATTTTACTGGTAATTTTACTGGTTGAGTTTTCTTCCTTTTACTTTGATCTGCTTTTTCTCTTAAAATCATTTTTGGCCCCAAGGCAGGTTTTGTTCTTAAAAACATACTTATATTTTTTGTATAAAACAAAATATAAAACAAAACAAAATGCATAAAACAAATAAAAAACTATATCCAATTTTTGACCTGAGCTTCAAATAAAAGTATAAATTTTCAATAAAAATGGTAAAAGTTATATTTTTAGTTAAAAAACAAAACTGGTTAAGTGTTCCACTCAAAATATTGATTTTTAACTGAATTAAAAAATCTTCACCAAAGAAATTTATTTTTAACAATGTAATTCAACTTTTGACCAGGTAGTGGAATTTTCAAACACAAAATATCATATTTTAACCGAAAGTATTATTGATGATATTTAAACAAAAAAATAATGTAATTTAAATTAAAAAAATTCATTTCAGTAAAAAAATATGAATTTTTAAGAAAATAGTCAAATTTTGGAACAAAGAAATGAATCGTCAGCAAAAAGATAAATTTTTAACAAAGTAGTTTCACTCTCAACCAAGATGTTGAATTTTTTTCAAAAAAAAAAAAACGGGGAAAAAAAGATATTTTTATAAAGGGGGAAAAGAAAAGATTATGGAAAAGACTGTAAAGTCTGAAATATGAACATGATTTTAATACGGTATATTACGTCACAAGGAGTATTAGACTTGTCCTTACGAAGAGATCAATATTTGCAAGGCGAGTGATGTACGATAAATGATCAAAAACCTGTGTTTTATGCGACTGTAGAGCCATCTGAAAAGTGAATCATGATGTTTATATTATCTTGGGTCGTAAAAACATACAACTGACGTCACAGTAATTTGCTTGCCTCTGATGTGCGTGTGGCGCGAAATTTAAAAATGCTTCGGTCCAAGATTACTCACAATATTAACGTGTGGCGGCGTTCTGTTCGTTACTACCACTGGAACCCCCTTCCCCTAACTGTAACCAACATTAGTTTTTGGCGTACCCTCCCCCCCCCACCCCCCCCCCCCCCCCCCCCCCCCCCCCGCCGCCGCAAAGCATCACGAACAAAAAAAAAAAAAAAAATATAGAAAAAAAAAATATATAAGAAAAA
>JAAAKG020010886.1:0-21022 GCA_010014905.2 Druon quercuslanigerum | reverse complement strand
ATGATATATTATACATTTATTTTTATATATTTATATTTATTTATATTTGTTATATATATATATATATATAATTAAACTTTTATAAAAAGGTTCACTTTTCAACTAAAAATGGAACTTACATTTTTAGCGTAATAAAATAAATCTAAATAATAGAAAACTAATTTTCCAAAAATAAGATAAATTTTGTACGAAAATAGATAATTTTTAAAAAAAGTAAATGAATTTGCATCCAAATATTCGAATTTTTGAAAGAATTTTCACCCAAAACGATAAGTTAGTCACCAAGATGCTTAAATATTCTCTCACTAACTCGAATTTTCAGTAAAATACAGAAATTTGAAACTAAATATTTGAATTTTCAACTTAAGAAGATAAATTTTGACTCAAACATGTACCAGGTAAATTTGCAATTAAAACAGTTAATATTCAACTAGAAAACATAATTTTCAACAAAATAATTAAATTTTTAACTAAAAAGAAAAGGTTTGTCAACTAAAATGATAAGTCATCAACCAAATAAATGAATTTTTAACAAAGTACCAAATATTATTTTTTAACAAAGTTCCAAAAATTATTTTAATTTTGTACCAAAAATAGTTGAATTAAAAAAAAACAGATGAATTTTTAACAAATTAGTTTGAATCCTCAACCAAAAGAGATACATTTTCAACTAAATAGCATCTCTGTAATTAAAAAAATTGTTTCTTTATTTCACTCTAGAATGTTTTTTTAAAAATATATGTTTTAATTATGATGTACACTTGTTTAAGCAATAAATGCATGTAATTTTTACTATTTTCTACACTATTACATTTCAGAAAGCCTTTCCAGATTGAAAAGATGATTGAAAAAACTTTAATAAGATCTACGGAAGAAAAAAATTATTAATGCTTGCAAGGGAAGGCACAAAAGTTTTTGTAACGATAAATTTTTTAATGAAAAAGAGGAATTTTCAGTCAAGAGACTTAATTTTCTACCAAAAAGTCGAACTCTCATCAAAATACCTCAACTTTGAAACAAAGAGTTGAATTTTTATTCAAGAAGTTTTATTCACTACTAAATGAGTTGAATCTTCACACAAATGCTGAAATTTGTACCCGAAATTTTGAATTATTCAATTTTTTACCCCAGGCGGAAAATAAAAAAAAAATAAATAATAAAATAATATTTTTTATAATTCTGCACGCTATGTATAAACTATACACAATATTTTCGCCTGAGACCAAAAATGCAAGAGTTAATTTTTTATCATATAAAATTAAATTTTAACATAAAAGAGCATTTTTTACAGAAATTTTTAATTTTCTATCCAAGCAATTACTTCTTAACAAAATACGTCATCTGTAAACTAAATAGTGAAATCTTCGACAAAGATGATTAATTTTGTATAAAAAAAGACGAATTATCAACAAATACATACATTTTCAACCAAATAGTTGATTTCTTAAACTAAAAAATATCATTTTTTAGCCAAAAAGGCAGTGGATAAATTTTCATTCAAGAAAATAATTTTACACTCATCAAAATTTTCTACAAAATAGTTGAATTTATTACAAAATATTTTTTAATATTTTTTTAGTTTTATTAGTTTATACTAAATTATTTAATGTTTAAGCCATCAAAATAACTTTTCCAAAAGTCAGTTGAATTTTTAACAAAAAAGATTAACCTTGTATAAAAAAGACAAAATATCAACAAATACATCATTTTTAGTTGATTTCTTAAACTAAAAATATCAATTTTTAACCAAAAGGCAATAGTAAAATTTTATTTCAAATAAATAATTTTACAACAAAAAAACAAGTTTCTACAAAATAGTTGAAATTCTTACCAAAAAGTTGAATTTTTGAATACAATATTCGAATTTCCAGCCAGAAAAATAACTTGTCTACAAAACACAAAATTTTTAATTTTTCAATTAAAATAAATAATTTTCAACAAAGATAAAAGAAATTTTTTTACCAAACAGTTGAATTTTCTACTAAAAAGATGAATTAATAAGAAAGGGCATTAATTTTCAACAAATCAGATAAATTTTCTATCAAAAAAGACGAATTATCAACAAATTACATAAATTTTCAATCAATTAGTTGATTTCTTAAATTAAAAATGATCGAGTTTTAAACAAAAAAGCAAAAGTTCCATTTTTATTAAAAAACATAATTTTACAGCAGAAAACAGCTATTTTCTACAACAAATTGAACTTTTTACAAAATTGTTCAATTATCTACTAAACTTTTAAATTTTTTAGTCAGAAAAAAAAGTTATCCATTGATAAACTTTTTAATTTTCAGTTAAAAAAATTAATATTTAACATAAGACAAACAAATTTTTTTTTAAATATATAAATATTCAACTGAAGAATTTTTTTCTAACAACATCGAAATAGATAATACTAGAACCAAAAAAATATTTTTATTATAAATCTAAAACAGCTTCATTTTCTGACAAACAGTAGCATTTGCGACAAAAAAAAAATATTTTTTACAGCACAAAATACGATTTTTTAAAAACATATATAAATTTATAATCAAAATAGTGAAATTTTCAGTTGAAAACATTAAGTTCAAACCAAAGACTTGATTTTGTAAACGAAAAATGTAATAATTAATATTTAAAACAATAAAGATTAAAATTTTTTTATTTAGAACATAAATTTTGAAACAAACGTGTAGTTGAATTTTTAGCCAAGAGGATTAACTATCTAATTTTAAACAAAAATGTAACTAAATAGATAAATTTCCAACTAAAAAAGATAGATTTTCTACAAAAAAATGAAATACTTATTATTTCAAATAAAAAATATTTTTAATTGAAATTGAAAGCAGCTTAACTTAACAAAAAAAGACAATTTTCCAACGTGCAAACTTCAGTTCTCAACTTAAACAGAATAATTTTGAACCAAATTGAATTTTTAATTTTAAAAAATATATATGTTATGATACGACAAAAAAATAATTTTAAACAAAATACATGCATTATTAACCAAACTCTTAAAATTTCCAAACGAGAAGACTTATTTTTTACCAAAGAACAAAATATCTACCAAAATAATAATATTGAACCACACCGTATTACTAAAATAAATAGTAATAATAATAATAATAATAAATATTCTACCAAAGAACAAAATATCAGTTTTTTTATTTTTCATTTCTTTATTGATCCATTGGCGTCAAAGTATCTTAAATAGAAAATTTTTTTTGACCACGTTGTCCCCCTATCCCATGTAAAACAACATAGAAAAATCGTCACCCTCCCCGCCTAACAGGCCTTACGTAATTTTTGCAGAGCCTGAACCCTAATATTATGGGAAGTTATATAACGAAAATTTAACGTTTTAACTATATAACAAAAATGACTTTGTGATGTTCTTCGCCTGGGCTGATTGCTAGACAGATTGATCAGCGACCTGGGTCGGTTTAGTTTGGTAGAACGAAAGTATTGTTCAAATGAAAACGGGAATTCTAGATCAATCTAAAAATCGGTGCGCCCCCCCCCCTCTTATACCCTCTTGTATATCGTACACTAAGTTCCTTGATGACCGACAGTGTAACGAGGATTAAATCTAAAAATGAAATAGCGTTTTCAACGTCATCAAATTAATAAATAACCATCTTTTTATCGGAGAAAAGGATATGAGAGGAAATTTTTCTCGTGGATGCCTCCACGTGTTGTTTCGGGTGTTTCGAAGCGCATAGGTGCTTTGACAGATACAAAAACATCGGAGCGCCTTGATAAATTGCCCGCGAGAAAAAGCATCGGGCACTCGAGATAGTTGGCAGGAGTGGCATGAGTGGCGAATAAAGGGAGACGCGACGGAGGAGTTGGGATGAGAGGCGTTAAGGACAGGATACGTCCCAGGCTAGTTCCGGTATTGTTCGCGTTAATAGCGCCAAGATACAACTCAAACTCACCCTCGATCAACCCCTAAGAACCTGGGGTTGCACGAGAGCCATCGTCCGAACGGGCTTCGATTATCTCGATCTGGACAATGTCAATGGGGAAACTCCGAAGTGGCTTGGGGGTTCTGTTGGCCGGAAAAAGTGAAACAGAAACAGCTACTATGTACTTACACAAATACAAACCCTCTTTATATTTACTGATCAAAATCTCTCCCCAAAATAAAGGGGAGATGAAAAAAGTGTTATCAGGGCACTTTTATATAGATTTGTTCTTCAGTATTCAATTAAAGAGTGGAAGAATATTTGTAGTACAGAAAACGAATATCAACCAGAGTAGAAATAAGTCAGCTTGGCTATGTCTTTGTTTTATGATTGAAAGCTAAGTAATTTTTGTAAGTAAACTTCTGCAATTTTGATCCTGGCAAATGTCCAAGCCTAATTCCTGATTAGCTGACTTTGTTTAATGTTGTTTGCTGTTTCATTCTTGTAGCTTCTTCTAATCGTGTTGCATGAGTAGCTGATGAACATCTAAATACCAGCAACATCCAACATCTTCTAATTAAATTCCTTACCTGGTCAACATTAATGGACATTATCTAATCATAGAACATGGAAATGAAATAAACCCACTATACAAATGGATTCTACCAGTTTAGCAGAAAAGTTCAACATCTTCTTATTAAATTCTTACCTAGTCAGGATCAATTTACATCAGCTAATCATGCAACATGTCTGGAAGATGATACAGCAATGGAACGTACCAGCTACAGAAATGGGATTTACCACTAGGCGGACAAAGTCCAACATCTTCTTACTAAATTGTTACCTAGTCAGGATCAATTGACACCAGCTAATCATACATCACGTTTAGAAGAGATACAAAAATAAACATAAACCAACTCTAAAAATTGGTTTAAATAGTATATCAACACAATCCAACATCTTCTAATTAAATTCTTACCTGATGAACATCAGCGAAGATTAGATAATCATACAACACTGCTGGAAAAAGATATATCAATGGAACAAACCAACTATACAAATGGGTTTCACCAGTACACCAACAAAGTCGAAAATCTTTTACCTCAATTCTTACCTTTTCCGGACCAATCATCATTTACAGATGTCAATTAATTACAATTACAATTAGAAATCAATTTACAAATTTAAAGCAATTAAATCATATAACATGGTTCCAAAAAGATACAAACAACTATAAAGTCCGGTTTGATCAGTAAACTAACATAATCTAACATCTTTTAATTCCATTTGTAACTGGTCAGCATCAACGAACATTAGCTAACCATACAACAAGGTTGGGGAAAGATACAAAAATAGGATTGATGTTTATACAAACAAAATCCAACATTTTCTAATTATATTCCTTGCCTGGTCAACATTAATGAGCATTAGCAAATCATACAACACGGTTGGAAGATGATACAGCCATGGAACAAACCAACAATACAAAAATGGGTTTGAACAGTATACCAACTAAGTGTAACATCTCCTAATTAAATTCTTAACTGGTCAGGATTAATGATCATCAGCTAATCATGCAACACGACTGGAAGAAGATACAACAATGGAACAAACCAA
The DNA here is from genome assembly GCA_010014905.2 of Druon quercuslanigerum. Lineage (NCBI taxonomy): Eukaryota > Metazoa > Arthropoda > Insecta > Hymenoptera > Cynipidae > Druon > Druon quercuslanigerum. The sequence goes on along the minus strand of JAAAKG020010886.1, from coordinate 15,518 downwards.
TAATACAAATGGGTTTGACCAGTACACCAACAAAGACGAACATCTCTTAACTAAATTCTTACCTGTTCAAGACCAATCATCAGCTAATCATATTGCACGGTTGAAAAAAGATACAACCAACTATAAAGTTCGGTTTGATTAGTATACCAACATAATCTAACATCTTCTAATTCTATTTGTAACTGGTCAGCATCAGCGAACATAGCTATTCATACAACACGGTTGGGGAAAAATACAAAAATAGTATTGATCTTTATACAAACAAAATCCAACATTTTCTATTTAAATTCCTTGCCTGGTGAACATTAATAAGCATTAGCTAATCATACAACACGACTGGAAGAAGACACAACAATTGAACAAACCAACAATACAAAAATGGGTTTAAACAGTATACGAACAAAGTCCAACATCTTCGAATTAAATTCTTAATTGGTTAACATCCACTAACATCATCTAATCATACAGCAAGGTTGAAAGAAGATACAAAAATAGACAAGAAACCAATCTGCATATTGGTTTGACTACTATATTAAGAAAATCGAACATCTTATAATTAAATTCTTATATGGTCAACATTCATTCATCAGCTAATCATACAACATGGTTCGCAAAATCTACAAAAATCGAACAAAACCAGATATAAAGATGGGTTCTATGAAAGGATTGAAAATTGACCAGTATACTATACCATACATCTTTTAACCGAATAGTTTTATTTTTAACCAATGAGATTAATCTTCCACCAAAAATATTAATTTTCAACAAAACATTTCCACCAAGAAGATTAATTTTGTATCATAAGAGACAAATTTTTTATTTGTCACCAAATAGTACAATTTTTTTACTAAAATTGTAGAATGTTCAATTAAGTAGTTTAACTTTCTGTTAATTTATTGAATTCAACAAGAAAGACCAATTTTGAACAATATAGTTAAATGTTTAACCAAAACAGATTAATTTTTTACCAAAAAATGCTGAACGAAAACAGATTAAATCAATATTAATTTATAGAATAATATTATTGATTGAAGGTTAATAAATGTCTACCACAAAAGAAGAAATTAAAGAAAAATCAAACATTTTCAACCAATAATTAATTTACAATAAAATAAATAAATTTTCGACAAAAAATGAAATTTCAACATTTTCAGTGTAAAAAAATTAATTTGCAATTAAAACAACAAAACAGTTTAGAATTCAACAAAATACATGATTTTTCAACCAAAAAATTAAAAAAGATAATAAAGATAAATATATTTAAACTTAAATCCAATAATCTACTTTATAGTTAAAAATAATAATTTTGCAATAAAATAGATGAATTTTTAACCACAGATAAATTTTGAACTGTAGAAATGAATTTTTCACAAAATAGTTCAACTTTTTAACCAAATATATAAAATTATTAAGCATTTAAATTTTTTTTTTAAATTAAAGAATTGTTACATGTCCAACAGAATAATTACATTTGTAATCAAATATTAGAATTTAAAAAAAAATGAGATGAATTCCAAGCCAAAAATATAAACGTATACTTTTTATAAAAATTAATTTCTTAGTTTAAAAATTAATCTATTTTGCTTTTTTATGTATTTTGTTGAAAATTCCTCTTCATTGGTAGAAAATTTTTCTTCTTAGTGAAAAAGTCATTCTTTTTTCATTAAAATTGTGTGTGTTTTTTATATAATCCTTTTTTTTTAGAAAATAATTGTTCTGAAAAAAAATCTTTCTGGTTAAAATTCAACTATTCTCTTAAATGCAGAACTGCTTTTTAGAGAATTATTTAAACATTTATCAAATTAGTTAAATATTATTTTTCTTTTCTTGAAAATTGAACTACTCTGTTGAAAATTCGTTTTTTGTTTGTTTTCTGAGATTTAATTTTTTTGTACTGAAAATGATACTATTCTATTTTCGATTTAAATTGGATGTTTTTAACTTAAAATTTAAATTTTCTATTTCAAAATCCAATTATTTAGTTTAAAATTCTTATTTTTTTGGTAGAAAACTAATCCGTTCCAGTAAACAATGCTACTATTTGGTTGCCATGTAAACTATTTATTTTAAAACTGAACTATTTGGTAGAAAATTAAATTTTCTATTGAAAAATCAAATTTTCTTATTAAAAATTTTAATATTTTTTGCAGAATTCATCATTATGGATAATTCATCAACGTGAAAAATTGTCGTTGAAAATTAATATTTTTTGTAGAAAATTCTACTGTTTAAATAGAAAATTTGATTATTTATTTTATAAGTAAAATATTTGTTAGAAAACTCAACCATTTGGTAGTAAATGGACCTTTTTATTAAAAATTCATATTTTCCCGTTGAAAAATTTAACGGTTTTGTAAATAATTCATCTTTTTAAATTCAAAAATCAAAATTTAGTTGAAAATTCGGATTTTCTGGCAAAACATTAATCTTCTTGGTGGAAAAATCATATTTTCGGTTCAAAAATAATTTATTTTATTAAAAATTTATCTTTTTTCTCGAAAACTCAACAACTTGTTTGAAAGTCAAACTACGTTGTTAAAAATTCTGTTTTTTTCTAATTCACCTTTTTCAATGAAAAAGCTATTTAGTTGAAAAATATCTTGTTCTGTTAAAAAATTTAATTTTTGATTACGAAAATTAAAATATTAAATTTTGGTATAAAACTGGTTTAAAAATATAAATTAACAAGTCTGAAGTTCTTTCAACTTTGAATATGATTTTGGTATTTGCGTATTAATGGAACTAAAAATAAGAAAATTGATTTGTAGCCTGGATCGAGAAAACCAATTTTTCAAATTTAAAACACCTTAACACTAACAAGTTTTATTTTGGATTTTTCGAATTTTTTATTCAAGTTTATGTATGAGAAACTACATTTTTTCTTGGGTCCTAAAAATGAAAAAAAATATAAGCTCTAAAAAATTTAAATATTTTTTTTTATCTTAGAAAAACTTTCTTGTGTTAAAAAATGTAAATTATACGAGTTAATTGTCCTTTAGCAATTCGTGATTTTTATCTATCTGATTTTCTTAATTTTGTTTCAAGTAAATTTTTAACGTAAAAAACTTTTTCTATGCTAAAAAAATTATTTATAAGTCTTAGAGCGTCTAGATTTTTTCTTCATTTTCAGGCCACCATAAAAAATGAAATTTCTCTTATATAAACTTCAATAAAAAGTATTAAAAAATGGTTTATTACGCAGACTAAGAAAAAACAATAACAATCACGATTTTCCCAAAACTAGGCAAATAAAAAAATTTTGCATTTTGAGATTGAAAAATAATCAATTTTTTCAAAAATAATTTTATGCAAAAGAGCATGAAAGAGATTCAATCCTTAAAAAACAGATTTCCAAACTATCTCACTTTTCGGCTCATTAGAGACAAAAATTGATGAAATATTAAAAAATTAAAATTAAATAAATAACAATATTTTAATGTTTAAAATTTTTAGAAATGTATTTTTTTTTGGATTATTAATTTTCTATATTTTTCATAATATAGTAATGTAAATACATTGGTTCTGATTCAACAAAAAAAAAATTTGTTTTATTTAGATTTCACCTGAATTATTGTTTACAATTCTTATTTGGGTCTTGGGCAATGAACTGGAATATTCTTTTGGATACAAATTTTATTATTTTTTCAAAGGTTTTTTTTAATTTATATTTTTTAGAAGAAATTTCATCTTTAAAAAAAAATGCAACTGTTCGGATGAAAATTCTATAATTTTGTTAAAAAGTCATCCTCTTTGGTTGCAAATACTGCAGTTCTGTTAATATTTATAACATTTATTAGAAAATTTAATTTTTGTTTTAATTCAATATTTTGGTGTTCAACAAAAAAACTAAAATTTTTTCTGGATGAAAAAGCAGCTATATATTCGAAAATTCTAATTCTTTGTTCAAAATTTAACTATTTTATACGAAATATACTGTTTGTTTAAAATTTATATTTTCATGCTGAAAATTTTTTCGTTTCTTATAAAAAATACATCTGTTTTTGTACAAATTTAATCTTAATTGGATTAAAATTCAATTATATGACAGAGAAATAAACTATTTTGTTAAAAACAGATACTTTTGGTTAAAAAAATTCGTAGTTTTGGACTGAAAATTCAAATTTTTTCATCGAAATTATTTTTTGTTATAAAATTCCTATTTTGATCTTGAAGTCAACTTTTTTTTCTTTTGATTTAAAAATCAATTATTTTTTGAAACCTTGTTTTTTTTTTGTTTTTTTTTTTAATAAAAATTTATCTGTTTTCAGAGAAATTTAATATTTTTTGGATACAAATGTAACTACTTGGTGGAGAATTCAACCATTCTGTCAAAAAGTCATCCTTCACTTTAAAATTCATCTTTTTGGATTGAAAATTCAATTTTTTTCTCGGAAACTTATTTTTTATTTAAAAATTCATATTTTGATCGTAAAAGTAATTAAAAATTCTTCTGTTTTAGTAGAGATTTCTTTTTTTAATAAAGTCCCACTTTTTGGTTAAAAATTATTATTATTTGTTTATTTATTTAACTATTTTGTTTGAAAGATTTGTTTGCACCACTTTTCTAAAAAATGATTTTTTTAAAGCTTTATATTTTTAGTTGAAAATTTATCTTTTTGGTTGAAAAGGTAACCTTTTTGTAGAAAATTAATCTTTTCTAATTGAAAATTTAACTACTCTTTTTTTTTTATTGAAGGCTTATGTCTTTGGTTAAAAATTTAACTGTTTAGTGAAAAAGCCTTTTTTTGTCTAAAATTAATTTTTCAACTAAAAGTGTAATTATTATAGTTTTACATTTTTTTTAAGATTGACCTTTTTATTTTCAAAATTCCTCTTTTTTGGTAACAAAAATCATTTTCTTCGGTTTGAAATTTCAAGTTTTCTGGGTAAAAATTCATCAATTTCGTAGGAAATTTTTTTTTTATGTATTTATTTTATTATTTTTTTAATTTATCTGTTTTAAGAGAAATTTTAGATTTTTTGGATATAAATGCAACTACTTGGTGCAGAATTCAATAATTTTGTCAAAAAGTCATCCTTTACTTTAAACTTCATCTTTTTGGATTAAAAATTCAATTTTTTTTCAGAACCATTTTTTTGTGTTTAAAAATTCTAACTTTGATCGTGAAAAGTGAACTGTAATCTTTTGTAACAGAAAATACAACCTTTTTTTGAAAATTTATCTTTTTGATTTAAAAATTCATCTGTTTTAGTAGATATTTCTTTTTTTATGGCAGTACAACTTTTTGGTTAAAAATTATTATATTTTGTTTCATTATTTAACTATTTTGTTTAAAAAATTTGGTTGAATCACTTTGCTAAGAAATTATTTTTTTAAAGATTTATATTTTTAGACGAAAATTTATCTCTTTTGTTGAAAATTTAGCCTTTTTGTACAAAATTAATTTTTTTTAATGGAAAATTTAACTACTCTTTTTTTTATTGAAGGCTTATGTCTTTGGTTAAAAATTTAACTGTTTAGTAAAAAAGCCTTTTTTTGGTCTAAAATTAATGTTTCTAATGAAAATGTAATTAGTTTTACATTTTTTTTAAGATTAACCCTTTTTATTTAAAAATTCCCCTCCTTTGGTAAAAAAAATCATTTTCTCGGTTTGAAATTGCAAGTTGGCTGGGTAAATACGTCAATTTCGTAGAAAATTATTGTTTTGATGAATTAATTTTTTTGTTTTTTGTAAATTCAGTTTTTTTAGGAAAATTTCGTCCTTTGGCTTGAAGTTTCAACAATTAAAAAAAAATTTAATTTATTTCGTGACTGAAAAATCTTTATTTGTAGAAAATTCGTTATTTTAGTTGACATTTTTAAAATAAATTTCATATTTTTTTATTAAAATATAAAGTGTGACACTTTTTAGTTGGGGGTTTATCTTTTCAGGTTGAAAATTTAACTAGTATATTAACAATTTAGTTAAATTGTTGAAAATTCAAAACTCCGATTAAAAAACGATTTTTTATAGCAAAAAAGACATTTTTTGTTTAAAATAAATTGGTAAATATGACAATTTTAAATTTGTGTCTAAAATATTGCTTTATTCCGGTAATAAAAAATTTTATGTTAAAAATGTTACAAGATTAAAATGCTAGTATCTAAATATTAATGATTATGGATTTTGAAAATTCTACTAGCAATAACTAGCAAAAAATTTCTGAAAATTTAAAATTACGTACAGAAACAGTGGAGGGGGGTAGAAAATTTTTAGGTTTTGTTACAGTGGGGGGGGGGGGCTCTTAAAGAGGGTCTATAATCCGTGACGTAATTTAAGTAAGACCCCTTAATAAGATACCCAAAAGAAAACTTTTGCTAAGGCATTTTCAATTTATAAAATATTGTTTTCTCAATCTATTCTATAGACCCGGAAAAAGTTCGAAAATTTTGAAAATCATTTTTTTCCACCTGACATAACATTATTTTTAGTAATTTATTTGCCTTCTATTTTGCATTCCGTTCTGAGCCTAATTTCAGCAAACAAATTTGGTTGCACGAAACAAAATATTTAACCACTACACTATTATTCCAGGTATGTTAAAATAAAGCTTTATTGGTCCTCAGACAAGCTAAGATAAAGATCTGGAAAGCGAGGCCCTAAAACTGAAATATTTTCCTGCCAAATATTTGAAATTTTGGATTGAAAAACAAACGGGAGGCTAAAACAAGTAACCTATTGATGAATATTGGTCTGAGTCTTCAGAGGAACCTGCAGAGGATAATCTGGATGCAGAGCAATAAGAATTTATTGCGGTGGCCTTTGATGAGCAGCCGCCAGTTTTCGGCTTCGAGGAAAGACCATTTTTTATATCACAAAGAAACCCAGCCTAATTGTTGCATTACGATGGCGGCTTGTGAATAGTAGAAGAGGAGGGGAAATGGAAGAAAAAAAAACTTAAGAGAAAAGGACTGAAACGAGCTGAAACAGAATGGAGACGTGGTATAATTGCTACATCCTCTTAGTCACGTGCCACTCACACGTGGTTTCCAATTACGAGAGTCAAGAAAAAATATACAAAATGTCACTTTGAGGATGAACAATTTCTTTTGTAAAACAAATTTTTGTTTGAAAATTTCATTATTTTGATTTGGGACCATCGGATGGGGAAGCAATTTCTGAAATGTTTAGCGGGGGTGGATTAAGCCGGATTAGAGCGGATTACAGGGGATTAGATGAGATTTTTCCGGATTGAAAAGGATTACTCTGGATTAGAAAAAATTGTGGAGAATTTTTTTTAACTAAACTTGGCTCACCTGGATTTTTAAAAAAAGGATAACTTGTTAACAAAATTGATGAACTTTTAACCAAATAGTTGAATTTTTAACGAGGAATATTAGTTTTATACTATAAAAGACAAATTTTTAACAAAGTATATGAAATTTTTAATAATTAGTTGAGTTTTTAACTAAACGAGAAAAATTTTAAACCAAAAATATAAAAGCTGAATTTTTAGTTAAAAATTAAGTTTTATTAAAAAAAATTAATTTTAAAAAAGTAATTTTAAACTAAACAAATGAATTTTTAACTAATGTGATGAAATTTTAACTGGATTAGTGAAATTTTAAGCGAAAAAACAAAAAACAACGATTTTTGAGTAAAATCGATAAATTTTCATCTAAGGAGTTGACTTTTTAACCAAATTCAGCATTATTATTATTATTATTATTATTATTAATAATTTCATAAAAAATTACTTTTTAAGCAAAATTTTGAATTTTCCACACTAAAGTGATGAATCTTTAACTGGAATAGCTCAATTTTCAATAAAAAAAATTTTGAACCAAAAACGACTATTCAACAAAAGATTTGAATCATTAACCAGAAAGACGGTTATTAAAAAAACAATTGATTTTTTCCCAAAACTGAAATGTTTAAATGTTCAATTACAAAATTAAAATTCATACAAAAATAATGGTTTTAAATAAATAGTGTAATTTTCAAATAAAAAGATGAATTTTTAACTAATTTGATGAATTTTTAACTGGATTAGTGAAATTTTTAGCGAAAAGACAAATATAAAAAAAGAACGATTTTTGAGTAAAATCTAAAAATTTTCATCCAAAGACTTGACTTTTCAACCAAATTCAGCATCTTCATAAAAAACTACTTTTTAAGCAAATTTTTGAATTTTATACACTAAAGTGATGAATCTTTAACTGGAATAGTTTAATTTTCAATTAAAAAATTTTTGAACCAAAAACGACTTTTCAATAAAACAGTTGAAGCCTTAACGAGAAAGACGATTCTTAACAAAACCGTTCATTTTTTCCAAAAATGAAATGATTAAATTTTTAGTTACAAAAATAATTTTTTAAAATAAATAGTGTAATTTATAACTAAAGAGATGAATTTTTACCAATCTGATAAATTTTCAACTGGAATAGTTAAATTTTGAGCGAAAAGACAAATCTCAAACAAAAAACAACGATTTTTGAGTAAAATCGATAAATTTTGAAATACTTGACTTTTCTTCCAAATTCAGGATCTTCATAAAAAGTTACTTTTTAAGCAAAATTTTAAATTTGTTATGCTAAAGTGATAAATATTTAACTGGAATAGTTCAATTTTCAATAGAAAATTTTTTGAACCAAACACGACTTTTCAACAAAATAGTTGAATCCTTAACCAGAAAGACAATTTTTAACAAAAAAGTTGATTTTTTACAAAAATAGAATGATTAAATTTTCATTCACAAAATAAAGTTTTATACAAAAAAATTTGTCTTCATAAATAGTTCAATTTTTGACCAAGGAGGTGAGCTTTTAACTAATGTGATGAATTTTCAACTGGAATGTTAAAATTTTTGGTGAAAAGAAAAATATGATCCAAAAAATGATTTTTTAACATAACAGTTTGATTTCTCAACAAGATTTTAATATTTTAACAAAAATTTTAACAAAATTTTAACAAAGTAGTTGATTTTTTGACCTAAAATGGAATGATTGAATTAGCAGGTACAAAATTTAATTTCACAACAAAAATAAAAGTTTTTAATAAATAATTTAATTTTCAAGTAAAGAGATGAATTTTTAACTGGATTAGTTTAATTTTGAGCGAAAAGCAAAATCTCAAACAAAAAACAGCGATTTTTGAGTAAAATCGAAAAATTTTCATTCGAAGACTTGATTGTTTAACCAAGTTCAGCATCTTCATAAAAAAATTACGTTTTAAGCAAAATTTTAAAATTGCCACACTAAAGTGATGAATCTTTAACTGGAATGGTTCAATTTTCAAAAAAAAATTTGAACCAAAAGCGAATTTTTAACAAAATAGTTGAATCCTTAACGAGAAAGACGATTTTTAACAAAACAGTTAATTTTTTTCCAAAAATGGAATGATTAAATTTTCAGTTACAAAATTAAGTTTAATCAAAAAAACTTTTTTATAAATAGTTCAATTTTCGACCAAAGAGATAAATTTTTAACTAATGTGATGAATTTTCAACTAAAATAGTAAAATTTTTAGTGAAAAGAAACATCTTAAACAATTAAAAAAAATTTTGAGCATAATAGATAAATTTTTATCCAAAGCTATGGTTTACGAAATAAATTGAGCATATTTATAAAAATTACTCTCCAAAAAAAATTTTGAACTTTGTAAAATTTAGAGTAATTTTTATGCAAATATGGTCAATTTCAAAAAAAGTGATAGGTAATATTTCAACCAGAAGACAATTTAATTTTAAATAAAAAACAGTTGAAATCAACCAAAAAAGCGAAATTCAACAAAATAGGAGATTCTCTAACCAAAAAGAGAATTTATAACAAAACAGTTGAATTTTTGAATAAAAAAGTAAAGTAAGTGAATTTTTAACAATTCAATTTAATTTTTCGAGAAAAGATATCAATTTTTAACAAAACTCATGAAATAATTCGATTTTCAATTGTCAAAATTAATTTCTACCAAAAAATCGGTTTCTAACAAAATAGTCTAGTTTCTAACCAAGGAGATACATTTTTAAGTAAAATGATAGATCTTCAAATGAAATAGTTAAATTTTCTATGTAAAAAAATAATAAACAATAAAACGATTGTTCAAGAAAATACAGGTAGATAAATTTTTATCTAAGGGGATGAATTTCAAAAACAATGAAAAATTTTTATTTAGAAAAATTACTTTTTAACTAAGTTCTTGAAATTTCAAAAAGTAAAATAATTTCCAACCAAAAAGTTGAATTTTTAACCAAGAATATTATTTTTATAGCAAAAGAGACGACTTTTGAACAAAGTACACGAATTTTAAGTTAAAATATAAATTTCATTACAAAATATTTTTTTAAATATTTTTTTTTACAAAATGGATCAATTTTCAAACAAAGATATGAATTTTTAACTAAAGCGATAAATATGTAGCAAAATAGGCGATTCATCAACCAAAAAGATGAATTTTTAACAAAACAGACTTTTAAACCAAAACGGATACTTTTGAACAAAATTATTTAATTTTCAAAAAAGAATAATAATTTTTAACCTAACAGTTGATTTTTCAACATAACAATTGCATTTTTAAATAGAAAAAAATTGAATACTTGAGTTTTCAACTGACGCAGATAAATTTTTAACCGAAAATGGAATAATTAGATTTTTATTTAACGAAATTAATTTTCGAAAAAAAAACAGTTTTTAACAAAATAGTATAATTTAGTAACCAAGGAGATACATTTTTAACTTAAATTATAAATCTTGAACTGAAATAGTTAAATTTCCTATCTCGAAAAAATTAAAAAAAAAAAATTTCAGCAAAATATAGGTAGATGAATTTTTATCTAAAGGGATGAATTTTTAACTAAAATGAAGAATCTTTATAAAAAATCTTCAGTCAGATTCTTGAATTTTCTGCAAAATACAATAATTTTGAACCAAACAAGATAAATTCTCGACGACAAATTTAACAGTTAAAATTTCAACTAAAACAGATTTAAATTTTAAATAAAAAACAGTTGAAGAGGTACTAAAAAAAAATTTCATCAAAACATTTCAGTCCTCAGCCAAAGCGGATAGTTTAAACAAAAAACGTTTAATATTCAGAAAAAAAATAATTTTTAACGAAATAGTTGAATTCTCTGCAAAATATATAAATTTTTAAAATAAAAGTTGATTTTTTCAATCAAAAAATGAATCACATGAATTTTTAACGAAGCAGTTGAATTTTTAAGTTTTTAATTAACTTTAGAAATCTTTTGAAAGAATTCAATTAATTGAGAAGCATTGAAGAGAATTTAGAAGAAATAAAGTGAATTTAGAGGAATTTAAGTGGCTTCATGATAATTTATTAAACATTCAGGGTGGCTTTCAAATAAATTTAAACTAATTACAAAAGTAACTATTTTAAGTAAAAGGAAATGATTGCAAAAAAATGACGGATATTTAAGAAAATTCAATAAAATATCAGGGAAATGAAAAGAATTCAATGAAATTCATAAAAATCTCAGTAAATTAAAAACAATAAAAAAATATTTTAAAAAATTGATTACTTCTGAAATTAATTAAAAATTATTTAAGTAAATTTATAAGAATTGAATGGAACTTAGAAGTAGTGAAGTGAATTGAGAAGAATTAAAGTGAATTTCGAGGAATTCAAGTGGATTCAGGATAGATAATTAAACATTCAGAGTGAATTAAAAATGGATTCAATTTTTTTACAAAAGTTATACTTTCCAGTATAAAGGAAATGATTACAACAACAACAAAAAATGATGAGAATTTAATAGAATTTGATGAAATATAATGGAAATGAGAAGAATTCAAAGAAATGCATAAAAATTTCAGTCAATCGCAAACAATTGAAAAATATGAAAAAAAAATTAATTAGTTCTGGAATTGATTTAAAATAATTTAAGTGAATTAATAAGAAATAATTGGAACTTAGAAGTATTGAAGTGAATTTAAAAGAATTGAAGTGAATTTCGAGGAATTCAAGTGGATTCAGGATAGATAATTAAACATTCAGAGTGAATTCCAAATGGGTTCAAATTTATTACAAAAGTTTTTTTTTCAGTAAAAAGGAAATGATTACAACAAAAAATTATGGTATTTTAAGAGAATTTTATGAAATATAATGGATTTGAAAAGAATTCAAAGATATTCATAAAAATTCCAGTAAATTGAAAACAATTTAAAAAATATTCAGAAAATGTATTACCTTCCAAGTGAATTTATATGAATTCAAGTGAATTAAGAAGAATATAATGGAATTTAGAGGATTTAAACTGAATTTAGTGGAATTTAAGCGGATTATGGAAAAAATTATTTAAAATTCAGGCTGAATTCCAAATAAATTCAAATTTATTACAAAAAAGAAATTATTTCCAGTAAAATAGGAATTGAAAATGTTTGAAAAATATTTCAGAAATTGATAACCTTTGGACTGCTTTTACAAGAATTTTAGCGAAATTAAAAAAATTCAAATGAATTAAGAAGAATGAGAATGAATTCCAAAGAATCAGAAGCTATTAAGAATTCAGGGTTAATCATTAGAAATTAACGAAAAATAAAAAAAAAACTTCTTTATATTAAATAGAATCAAATTTATAAAAATTTAAGTTAATTTTGAGGAATTCAGATGATTTTGAAGGAATTTAAGATAAGTGAATAAGAATTCAGGGCAAATTACAATTCAATAAAAATAAATTACAACAAATATTAAAAATCCATCATATTTAATTGATTTATTATCTGGAAAGAATTTAGAAGAATTCAACGCAATTCTATGCAATTAATAAGAATCCAAAATGAATTCAAAAGAATTCTGGTGAATTAAAAATGATTTAAGTGAATGCAACCAAACTGCTAAAATCCAAAAAAATGCAACTGAATTTGTATAAATAGAAGTTAATAGAAATCTGATAAAATTCGCAAGAATTTAGGATGAAATTAAAAGTCTGTAGAATCAATTAAAAAAATTTTATTCCACGGAAACCACATTGAATTCATTAGATTTTTAGGGATTCGAAAAAATTCCAAAAAATTCAAAAGAATTCAATCAAATTTAGGGATCACTAACATTTAAATATAATTGAATGTATTTTTCAATAAAAAAATTTATAATTTAATTTAATTTTACATTTTACAAAAGTATATAAAAAGTAATTAAAGAAAAAAATTGACTGAACATGATTATTAAATATAAGAATACGATAATTAAATTAATTTCATGTCTCAAAAAAATGGTCGATGATTTTAATAATGTTAATGATTACATCAGTCATTTACTTTGATCGAAAAAAACATTTTTACGCATGAAAAAATTTAGGAACTTACGAAAAATAAATAAATTCAAAATATTTTTTTTTAACTTTAATTTTGTCTTACCATATAATTTTTTATAATAATAATGATAATTTTTTGTTTGAAAAATATCCTACAACCGTTCTGCTTTAAATTCTAAAAATAAGTCAATATTTAAAAAAAAAAATTAAAAAATCCTTTTCACTTTTTAAGAAAAGCCTTGTTCTGGACCACTCTCTCTCTTTCTTTATCAAAAAAAATCCAATACCGCAATGTTGAAATATTTCCAGATGAAAATTATTTTATCAGAAATATATTTCTGCAGGACAATTTTTCTGAAAGAGATCGATTCAGTCGAAGAAACCATTAATTTCCTTTTGGAAGAAAAACTGAGTTGTGCTAATGGGGCTTTGGTCTAATGCCTCCTGCTGGGACTACCAATGCCCCTTGCTAATGGCCACTCGTTGATGACAAATATCGGAAGAAAGAAAATATATAAATTACATCAGGATGGTTCTTCATCCATGACAGAATTCGATTGGTTTCTCAAATTATTTATCCCTTTTTATCTCAATTTTGAACATTGAGATATTAAATCTTAATACCAGATTAATACTTCATCACAAGAACCGAAGGAAAATTAAGACATTAATTTTGTATCGAATCATTAATCATTTTTGGTTGAATATTACTATTATGCCATTAAGAATATCACTTTCGGGGTAAGCGTGACTCACTTATTGAAGAAGGCATTATTTCTTTATTGGGTGGGGGGAGGGGGGTTTTCTCAATTTATCTAGAATTCACGTATTATTTATGTAAATAACACGTTCGTTCTGCGACACTATTTTGGTCCAGGTTGCTGATCAATCTCTCTAGCAATCAGCCCAAGTGGAGAGCCTCACAAAGTCATCATGTAAAGCTCTCCACCTGGGCTCATTACTATCACTAGAGCTTTGTAAGTTAAAAATTCAGATATTTTGTACTAAATTCAATAATTTTGTTGCAAGTTTGATTATTTTGTTAAAAATTTAACTAATTTGTTAGACATATTTCTTGGTCGAAATTATAATATTTTTTTTTAATTGGTTCTTTTGGATTGAAAATTCATTTTTCAAGATAGAAAAGTAAACTACTTGATTAAAACTTAAAAAATTATTGTGAAAATTTAACTGTTTTGTTAGAAATTCGCTTTTTACGATCAATTTTTTTTACCTGAAAATGTAGCTGTTTCATTTTTGGTTGTCGATTTTTATTTCATCAGTAAATTATTGAACTACTTGTTTAAAAATGCATGCACGTTGTTTATAATTCGTCTTAAATTTTAAACTATTTTATGAAAATTTACCTTTTTTTAATTGAAGATTAACTTTCGGATTGAAATTTCTTTATTTCCGATTTATACTTCAACTATTTTCTAAAGTATTCAACTTTTTAGCTTAAAAATTTAACTTTTTTGTTGAAAGTTGGTCTATTTGGATAGAAAATTAAGCTTGTTATTTCAAAATCCACCTATGTGATTAAAAGTTTAACTTTTTTATTAAAACAAAAGTATTTTTGGTTATTAAAACTTAAACAATTTATTTTAAAATTTAACTATTTTTTAAAAATTCGTTTTTTGTTGTTGTTAAAAATCAATTTTTTCCTGAAAGTCTGGCTATTCCACGTTTGCATTTTTCTTGCCTTGATAAGGGTGATGTATGAGTGCCGGAACGTTGGCGATGTTATTTTATTTATTTTTTTAAAATGTTTTTTATTGTAATTTAATAATAATAAAAATAAAAATAGACGAAAGAAAAAAATAAGTAAGGGAATCTGTTCTTATTTTTCTTTCCTATTTTATATTTGTATCCGAAATTGTTTTAAATAATTTTTTCAGGAGTTTGAATCAAATGTGGATTAGTTAATTTTTCACGAAGGAGAATTAATTTTCAATAAAGAAAAATAGGAACTTTTTCAAAAATAGTTACATTTTTGACCAAAAAGATTTTAAATTCAGCAACGAAAACAAATTTTATCTAATATTAAAAAATTTTAAGCCAAAAAAATAAGCTTTATAAGCTTATAAGCTCAACCAAATATTCAATTTTTTAAACCGAAAAGATAAATTTTTAATCAAAAATATTTACTTTGTACCAAAAAACGTAAATTATGAGAAAGATACATATATTTTTTAAACTATAGTTTAATTTCAAGCCAATAAGATTTATTTTCTATCAGAAAATACGAATTTTTTAAAAAATACATAAATTTTCAAAAAAATAGTTTAATTTTTAACCACCAAGAT
>JAAAKG020010875.1:0-21024 GCA_010014905.2 Druon quercuslanigerum | reverse complement strand
TATATATACGCGCGTGTGTGTATGCATATTTCCTGTTTATATTTGAGTTTCGCTTGTGAGAAATCTTGTTTAAAAAGTATTTTACCTCAATCCTGACTCACATCAACGATCCGCTACGTTCGTCGCTGCTAGATATTACGCGCCTCATAGGACAGATAGGTTACGTTATCGAATATTCGATCACTACGTTTTTCGACAGAAGCATATACTACCATTAAGGCTCTTTAATTTTAACTAACATCTTATCTTTTACTTTTTAATCTCATTTACTAAAAAGCTCTTAAATTATTTTTCCAATATTGAAAATATTCTACCTTCAAAGGAAAGGCATCTTAGGCTGATGGATAAGTTTCAGTGTAATTTCGTTGCATATGGAAAATATAAATGTAACTAACAATTATTTCATAAGTTGGAAAAAATAAAAATAAGCGATTTTATTTTTCCAAGTAAAGATTTTGAATACGTACTTCACACACTATTATGTTTGTATGATTGGTGTTTTATTTCAGGCTTATATCAAATGAAATCTAGTAAAACATTTTTACTTTCATGGGGCAGGGGTTGCTGTTCGTAAATGTGACGTCATCTCGAGGAGTTTAAACTTCGTTTAATCTGTGTTGAAGAAGGGGAGAGCAGAAAAAGATTTTTAAAATAGCATGCCATTTTTTTTTTAAGAATCCCAAGGATAATTTAAACAAAATTTTGTGAGAAACCTATCATATTGAATTAGTAGAAGTAAAAAATGAATTCGTAAAAACGAATGCACAAGTTGTTTTGCATGCATTTTCAGTATTCAGCAATATGAGAATGTTACCAGTAAACATAAAAAAAAATTGGCAAAAAAAACTTCACAAAGCAGGAATATCCCGAATGAACCGATCTTTATATCAGATTAAAAGGGGAACTCTGGATTTAAAATCTGCTCTTTTTACCATTTACAACTTAAATTGTACGTTTAGTATCAAATAATAATCAGATAAGATATACTTTTAAGCTAGAATTGTTTCAAAAGAGGAAACTTTATCATCTTCAATCCTTAAACTGCAGTGTTTATAAGATGCTTTTCTTCAATATTTCATCAAACTTAAAATTTTTGAAGTTTCTAAAATATGAAATACTCTATCTATGGGTGGATTTTCGATGTTTTTGGAACATGTGGCAAGAATTTTTATTAGGGGAAACTTAGAAACTTGGGAGTACTATCGAAGTTTACCTCAGGTTTCATACGTTATTCATTTTTAGAGGATTGACTTTAAACTTTCTTTACAACCTAGTGCTACAATTCAATTTGAACAAGAAACTTTGAAAGTGCAAAAGTAGGTTCTATTGGTGCTGATTGTTATACTTAAGTACAAACTGCTCACAAATTCTTAGAAACCAATTAACAAAGCAGGGGTTTCTTTAAGGTAATTTTTCAGCCCCCTACCTGAATCATATTTTTTTAAAGTTTATACTCGAGATAATTCGTACTTTTTATAATGTGAAAAATATAAGGCTTCCAAAAATACATATACTTTTTGTGTTACTCGATAGGGCCCTTATGAAAAAAACGCTAAACTTAGCTTGTTTTGCAAAAGTACGCAATTTTGATAGTTTTGCGATTCTTATTTATTTATTTCCTATAGAGCGCAACCGAGTGACAAAACGATTGTCACGTATATAATGCGAAAATAAATGAGCTACAATATACATAAAAATCGTGGAGTTATCACATTGCGCTTATGGTCAAAAATAAGTAATTTGAATTTTTTATAATATTTGTAAACGTACTAATTGACTGATTTTGTTATATTTTCTTTCCAAAACTACAGATAAGATGAAGGAGAAGACTCTACGTTATATATTAATGTTTTTTGCACCTTTCATGAGTTTGCTTTATTAAAATAAATCCGATAATTATAGTATTAATTAATAATTTTTGGTACTTTATCCTCATCAACTATAACCAAACATTTATTATCGAAACCCATCCTTTGAAGTTTATTTCGCAGATGTATATTTAACGAAATGATTAATTTAAAAAAAGAATTTTCAACCAAGAAGATTCCATCACAGCAGAAGGATATTCTTGGGATGTTTAGAGGATACGTCGGATGGTTCGCGGGATATTTTAAAATAATCTCACAGATATCTTCGAACATCTCATAGATATATCAGGCATATTGACATTTCTGCGTGATATATCCGCGTGATGTCCTCTGAATGTTTTCAATAAGATATCTTCCGGGATAGCTAAATTTTCCATCAAACAGTTGCGTTTTCATCATAAAAAGTTCAATTTTATGCCAAAAATAAAATAAATAAATTTCCATTAAAGCAATTAATTACCAATCGATAAAAAATTCTCCACAAAATAGTTGAGTTTGCAACCAAGAGAGAGAAGGGCGTCGGAACGATTTTTTTTCGTGTTTGGGTTCACCGAAAATATTTTCGAAACACACAGCTCAAATGCCCCTAAAGAGAGATTTTGCTCTCGATAAAGAAAATGATGTCATCTAAAATGTTAACTTTTCAAGCCAAAGAGACAAAATTTGTACAAAAAAGTTTTTAATCAACCTGTAACAATGAATTCTTAACCAATTAATTGAGTTTTCTAGCAAAAAGATATACGTTTTAACTAATGAGATTAGTTTTCTACCAAAAAAGACCACTTGTCAACAAAATACATAAGTTTTCAGTTGGAGTAATTTATTTTTAATAAAAACAAAAACATTTTTAGTAAATTAGTTTAATTTTAAACATAAAAATGTATCTTCACCTAAAAAAATTAATTCTTAAGCAAAAAATGAATTTTTAACTCAAAAAAAATTATTTTTGTACGAGAAAAATATGAATCTTCAACTAAAAATCTGCCCCCTGCGTACGGATGAATAGTCAGACGGATCCTAACACAAAAACTTAATTTTCAGTTAAAAATGGTCTCAGAACATGTAGTTCCGTTGAAAAAATCGAGGTGTGAAATTTCAGACGATTCTAATACTTTCGCAATCACAAAGGATAAAAATGTAAAAAATTTCAACCAAAAATGAAATAATTATATTTTTAGTTGAAAGAAATTATTTTTCACAAAAAAAATATATTTTAACAA
This sequence comes from Druon quercuslanigerum, assembly GCA_010014905.2. Classification (NCBI taxonomy): domain Eukaryota; kingdom Metazoa; phylum Arthropoda; class Insecta; order Hymenoptera; family Cynipidae; genus Druon; species Druon quercuslanigerum. The sequence goes on along the minus strand of JAAAKG020010875.1, from coordinate 17,936 downwards.
AATAATGAAGATTTACCCAAACAAAAAAGATCACTAAAAAGATTAAAATTCTAAAATGAAAGACTAAGCTTTCAACAAAAATAATGAATTTTTAACTAAATAGTGTAATTTTTACACAAAGAAGATAAATTTTGTACCAAAAACAGAGGAGGTTAACCAAAAAATACGAATTTTCAACAATAGATTTATTTGTTTGTTATGACTTTTGACCACGAAGATGTAGTAAATAATATGATGTTAATGCTTGTTTTGTGTACTGGGCTTAAAATCAATATTTTTTGAATGTAGATAATGAATTTTATAAGCTGTGAAAAAATCTCTCTAGCTCTCCTGACGTACGAATCAAAACATCAAAATAAATTATAACTCTCGTGTTAGGAATAATTTAGGATAAATTTAATCTTACAAGTATAACGAATGAAATCGGAATTTAACTTTTAAAGGTTGCGAAGAAAATATTATTGTCTGTCTGCAGCTTAGTGATAAGAGCATCAGACCGGAAATCTGAAAGACCTGAGTTCGGATCCCAGCGGAGCTAGAGAGATTTATTTCACAACTTTGAATTTTCAGACAAGAAAAATTTTTCAGTCAATAAAGAAACAAAATTCTTTCAAAATATTGATTTTTTTATTAAAATAGTATAATTTTTAACAAAACAGTTGAATTTTCAACCAAATGGGATGACATTTTAACAAATTTTTAAATTTTCACAAAATATTACAACTTGCATCAAAGTACAGTACCAGACAAAAATATCAGTCGACTATATAAATCGTATTAAAAACATGCTTCTCTTATTTCATGGATTTCTTAGCGAAAAATAAGTTAAAAATGTTTTGAAAAAGAAATCTGACGGTGTCTTAAATTAAAGGAGGGGAGGTTAAAAATTGCAAAAGATATACATGTGACAACGTGACGTTCTTGAATACTTTACACGCAAAAATATAATCTAGCATTTGCGGAATGTTAAAAAAAATTCGATGAGTGAATAATCTAAAAGCTCGAATGTTGAAGCAATAAAATGACGCGCAAATGCTATCGCCAATAATTCACTTGCAAGTTTAATTGGGAAATGGTCATATCGAGTTCTGTCCACTTTAAATCGAAAATAATTTCCCAATGAGCAAAGCCGTTTAGATTATATTGTTGATCAAGTTTCCAATACAAGCACATCATTTTAATGCTTTAGCATTAATTGAAATATAATTATAAAATAAAGTGCAAAGTATGCTTGAATTTCAAACGGCTGCAGTTTGACAGTTTTTCATTTTAGACGTTTCAATTTCAATTGATTCAATTTTGATATTTCTATCTAAACAAGGGGTGCAACGCAACTTATCGAGTATTCTGCACTCATTGCTGTTAAAAACCTGATTGGCTTTTAAATTACATGAAACTGCCCTATTTATTACATTTGAACATTGAAAATGAAATCCACTGCTTTGTTTACAAATGTTATTTCAATTTGTGATTTTTATGGTGGCGAAATGTTTCATTGTTCTTGCAAGGACGTATATTAATTATGTATTCTAATAATATAAAAGAACGTAATTTTATTAAACGAAAAAATGATTCATATTTAATAATTCTTCAATATCGAGGGTTTGATCATTCGAATTTGGAGTATACACCACATTTTAAGATTTGAAATATTTTTAAAGATATCACCAAATTTCAACGTTTCCGAACTATTTCAAGAGATTTCAAGAAATTTCGTTCAGGTTCAAGAAATCTTAGATCAGTTTAAGAGATTGCACAGATTTGTGTGGGATTTTAGCGGATTTATTTGAAACTCGAGAGTTGGCAAATTTTTAATAGAAAAGCGTCTCAATTGAATCGCTTTTCATAAATCTTTATTTTTCTACTTAAAAGCCATATTTGTCAGTTTTATGTTTGAAGCGTTCGAAATTAAACAATATTAAATTGAAATTGTTTAAAAATTAAACTTGTTTAACTTTTTTAATTAACATCTTTCAAAATTTTATAATTTTAAAATAATAGGCAATTTGAAATTGAAACATCCAAAATAGTATATAATTCAAACAGTTTTGAATATTATGATATTAAATTAAAAATTAGGGTGAAGGAGAGGGTATAGTATGTGAGAGAAAGCAACCTATTTTGTGTTAGTAGCTGCACAATCAATTAAAAAATGTTAACTTTCAAAGTGAAGGAAAAGACATGAAATACTTTATTTTCAGGCTTAAAACGTCAATAATTTTAGTGGTTAGTATTTAAAAATAAAAATTAATTCATTTTGTTATTTAGAGAATGATTAATTTTAAATTCGAAACAGGTTTGAAATTCAAAAATTTCAAACCTTATAATAAAAAAATGTTCAGATTTATGTTTTCAAAATTGAACAGTTTCAATTTTTAGACCTACAAGCCTGGGTAATTTCAAAGCTATCATTTTTCAAAAACTAAAAATTCATATATTAGATTATTTAAAATTTACCAATTTCAAACTCAAAGCGTTGAAATTGAAGCACAGTTAAAAATGTAAATCCGTTTATTTTGTACAATTTTTAAATTTAAGTTGTTTCGCACGAATTTAATGGATTTTCCCTAATATTAGAAGATTGCAATCAATTTGGAGAAATCTCAATGATTTTGTGAGAATTTTCAATGGGCTTCAAAATATTTCACGGTATATTACCACAAAAGAAATTCTTGGAAACGTTATTAATCGACTAGCTTCAAATTCAAATAATTTTAAAGTTAATTTAAAATATAAATAATAACCGTAGCATAATAATATGATCATAATATAATAATGATAAACATAATCGCGTTTTTTACAACTGGGAATACCAGAAATTAATTTTTTAGTGAATCTATGTTTTTTGATTTAAAATCCTCAATCGCAAATTTTATGTTTTAAGCGTTCAATATTAAATGATATAAGAATTCAAATTATTAAAAATAAACAGTTTTAAATCAAAAGTGTTTACCTTTTTCTACTGCACGTCCTTAAAAATATAATAAATATAATAAATAATAATCAATTTTAAATTAGATCCTCTGAAATTATATAGATTGAAATTTAAATATTACTAAATATTAGAGTATCATATTGAAAGAATTATTGGTTGCACATATAATTTAAAATTATACATTTTCAACGTGGAAGCCATAAAAACTGAACACTTTGAGGCTTGAAAACTTAAATAATTTCCGCGCTAAGTATTTTCTGAAAATACTGAAACACTTAGAAAAAATAAAAATAGTCTTAATAATGTTCATAGTGTTAAAAGCTTGCTATCAAACAATTTTTTTATTTTGTAAAAATAAGGGTGACTTTAAATTTATTTTCTGGAAATATTTAACTGAATGAAAAAAAATGGGTTTACAAGGTAATTTAACAATATTGGCATTTTAAAAAAAGTTGTCAAAGGCGGCCTAACTCAAAAAACGTTTCTTATGACAAGGCAATTTAACACTATTCTTACTTTGAAAAATGTGTAATTTCGGTCATTTCGTACATCATCTGCTGCTCTTGTAGTCAGTATTCTTTTTAGAGATTAATTTTTGTTTTCCATGTCGTTCATTTAAACGTTCAAAATCATTTTGCAGTGCAGTACAACTTAGTATTTGAAATACATAAATATGCAAATAATCGCGCGCATGGAATACGCGTTGATTGGCTAGTCTAATTACAAATTTTCCTTTGTGGATATTGTTTGGTGTATTTTGTTAAAATATACTCAAGTCCTGATATAAGACCGGTTTCGTGCGTAGCTTTCTTTGGCCTTGATCCTAAACCAGGAGAGTTTAAGCGTAAACAGACAGGGCCGCATGATTCATTTATGTTGGATTTGGACGCATGATGTAACCTGATGCAATTAACGGGCTGAGAGTGTGGCCGTCGAGCTGTTTATCAAGCCTGACTGCGTCCTCTCTTTCGGTCCTGCGGCTTCTCTTGTCTCAATAATTGCGGAGGCCGTCAGTTATAGGTATATCGTAAACCGGGTGGTCTAATATCGGGAGTTGTGTGCGAAATGGAATAAGGCTGAACTAATGAAAAATGCTCATTTTTTATTATTAGCGTGTATTATGCAGATTGCGATTGTGTGTTAAAGAGTTAATGACGGAATTTAGAGCTTTCTATGAAGTCAACATTCGTTAGGAGAGACTACTTCAAAACCCACAAAGTGACAAACAGAATTTCAAAGGAATGCTAATAGAATGCCATTAAAGGATAGGTCGAAATTGTTCGATGTCCAGTAAGGATCAAATGAGATTCGTTGGCAAAGTGGTCCTTTAAGATTATAAGTGGCATATAACATCGGAGGCCAAGAGCCAAGTTTGCTTTAAATTTCGGCTACACATAAATGATAAATGAAGGAAAGTTGGATGAAATAGGAATTGCACAGGTTTCCAAACAACGCCAGGAAGCTCTATCTGAAACGAAAATTGATTTCATTATTCCCTCAGAGTGGTTCAATCCCAACTTTCAAAATGTAAATATTCACAAAACAGAATACAACATATTGATACTCGATGTTAAATTATACAAAAAATGAATATCCGAAATGGTGCAACATCACGTAAAATCATGTCAAATCCCAAATAAACATTTTATTAATAAATAATTATCAAATCAAATTTATGCTTGAATTTAGAGTAAGGTAAAATATCATTAATAATCATAAATGAAAATACATATATAAATAGCTATATCGGCTTTCATAACAATTTAATTAGCTTTACGCTATCTGGAACTTTTATTTTGAAGATGTTTACAATTGAAAATTAAAAAACTTGTTTAATTTTAAATGTTTATTTATAAAAGTTATAAAACTTTGAACATCTTATTGAAAAAGGTTTATCTTGAAGATTTAAAATAGGAGATCTTTCCATTTTTAATCGGTAGAATTTAAAATTATATGATTTTGAATGTTATCTAGATATTAAGCTAAAATATTTTTATATTAAAATTTAACATCCAGGTATTAAAAACTCTAAATATAAAAATATTGAGATATTAATCTTCACTTGCATAACTTTGAAATAGAAATCGCTTCAATTTTAAAGATGTTTGAATTAAAATTTATAAGTTGGAATAATTTTTAAGCTCAGAAGTCAATTTTTCAATTCTAAAACTTTCATATTAAAGAATTTTTGAATATATGTCATTAAATGTCCAGAGCTTTTAATTGTTAATTGTTAATATTGAAACCCCTTGAATCTTTAAAATTTTTAATTCAAATTTACACAATTTCAAACTGATAGAATTAACACCTCTTCAGTAGTAAATATGTGTAAATACAAAGTCTTAAATTTCGATAATTTTTAAAATTAAAAGTGAAGTTTTTAATTATAAATCTTCCAAGTTAAAGAAATTTCGAAAGTAAAACATTAAAATAAAAACATTTTTAATTGTCAATTTTAAAAATTAAAAACTCTTGAATTTGCAAAGAGTTACAGTTGAAGGTTCTAGATTTTCAAAGATGGAATAAAACATTCTTGAATTTCTATGTATGTGATTTGGAACATCTTATTTGGATCACTGTAGTTTTAAAGATTTACAATTGAAACAATTTAAAATTCTTTAATTTTGAAGATTTACGATTGAAAACTATTTTATTTGAAAAAAGTCTTAACACAAATTCTTACATTTTTATGATTTTTCAGATCAAAAGTCAAGTGTTTTATATCTTCCTAATTAAAGAAAAGAAAGCAGAATCATCTAGACTTTTTCTTATTTTAAACATTTTAATTAATATTTTCATTTAGTTAAAGTAGGAAGAATTCAATCTTTTTCTGAATCGGAAGAGTATACATTTTTTTTATAAAAGGGATCAAATTTTGTTATTTAATTTATTTTGTAGTTGGAAAAGGGAGGCTTTTTTGAACTGATTTCTGAATTTCGGTAGGGAAATTTTGTATTTTTAATATTTAGATTGGATTAACATTTGAATTGGGATGAAAAGGCGGATTACTTTAGTTTTTTTAAGTTTTGAGTTGAAAATATTTAATGTATATAATGTTCATGTTTAAAATTAATTATTTTAGAAAAATGATTTAAAAGGTTTATTTCCAAAGATTCTTTAACATTATTCAGTTTATAAAGTTTAAATTTGAAAACATTAGTTTGTAAATTCTTAATTTTCAATTGTAAAATCTGAAACGTTGTGTAATTTAAATGTATTTTTCTTAAATATTCTTTAATTTGTAATTGGAAACATGAACAAATGAACAGTTTCAAGTCACGTGCCGTAATACTGTAACAATTTCGTAAAAAAGTATTTGAAAGTAAAAAATATTTGTCGATCAAATATGAGAATTAAAAATAAATTAATCTTTATTCGAAGCTAAAGCTCTTTTTTTATTTATTTGTTTGTACTGAAAAAAGATTAGATTTTTTCTTTCAAATGCCTTCAGGTTAAAAAATGAACACATTTAATTATTTATGCGTACCAATACAAGTGGCATTCAGTCGAAACTGTAGTTTAAACAACTTTTTTTTAATTAATATGAAGATAATGGTCATAATAATTGGTAGATTTTTGAAACTAAAGGTAAGAAAAGGAAACAACCTAAGATTTCTCTTCGGTAAAAGAAGAACTCTTTGTTCAAAAACATTCAAGTTTTTTACCTTTATTTAAATTCTAATAATAATTCTTTACATGACTTTCAAATTAGACACTATTTAAACAAATAAAAATTGTACGTTAAAGTACTAGCCTTGAAATTGAAACTCTCCAAAACTAAACAAGTTGGAATCTACTGTCTGTACAAATTTTATATTTGTAAAGAATTAAAAAATGTACATTCGAAAATATTTTTATCTACACAATAATTCAAACATTACAAAATTATACATTTAGAAACTTTCAACGTTTCTGATTGATCATTTGAAAAATTAGAAATCCTAAAAACCAATATTATCGAATAGAATCTTTTGTTACTGAAGATTGTAGTTATAAAATTTTGAAAGATGATAGATGTTATTATCAGGTGTCTATTACTGTATCATGAAGTACAAAGTGAGATTGGAATTGATTAGGTAAATTTTTCTAAACCAAAAAATAAGTCTACGGTAAAAAAATTAGTGTCATTTTTACAATTGAAAATTGAATAATTTGAAATCGTAAGCCTTAAAAAGTTTAATAATTCTGAAAACGTCGAATACTATGTGATTTAAAATTGAAAGCATTGAAAATGAATCATTTACAAAATTTTGCATCACACTTTTTGCAATTCTCTCTTTTAATTATATGGAGCGCAAAATTAATAACTTGAAAATCAGCGATAAAGTATTTTTATGCAAAAGTAATAATCGCATATGTGAATAAAGTTTCCAATGGACTAATTAATAGAAAATATCTCGAGACCAAAATACGCGGAAAACGAGTGAAACATAGAAGCTTCAGTGTGAATAGAATAAATGAATCTTAGATTACAAGATCTAAATAATAAATAATTGTTCTTTGAAAATTAAAGTTTGAATTATTTAAAATAATAAAATGACGAATATAAGCTTTGTTTTTAAGGTATATAAATGGTTTGAGTAGAAAAGTGAAAAATGAAATTGGGATTAGAGGTAGAGGAGATTGGATAAAAATGGTGTGAAAAAGAAGGCTGAAAGTGGTCTCGTGTACACAGGGTCCAAAAAGGCAACCCTTAGAGAATCAAGTAAATGCACCCCAGTGCCCTCTTACGAAGAACCATTCGCTTCTGTTCCATCCCTCATCTCGTCATGAGCCAGGGTGGCAGGCCTTTCAGGGATAAAAAACCGCAAAGTAAGCACTTCACTCTGTGCTTTCAGGAGTTAACTGGATTGCTGGCTGACGAGTGTAACAAGGGTTAAAGTGCCAATAACTGCATCGAATATAATCTTCCCAAGTCTCAAGAAATATATCTGCCCAACTAGCCAATTGAGATCGTTCAATCTTCCTTCGCAGTAGAAAATTGACCTGGTTCAGATCTTGAGATGATGATACCCACAACATCCGGAAAGAAGAGCTTTATTTAAAGAAATTGCAACAATTGCTGCAAGAGTTTTTTGCTCGATTTAACATCTATTTATGATTTTCAACATAAATACCAATTTCTAATATCTTTAGGTTTGATCGATTCCAAAAATTAGTGAAAGTAGACGACTTTAGTCTACAAAAAAGCGCTTCGTAATTTAGACGTAAATAAGTCGTTCAAACCAGCCCCTGCCATTTGTCGGTCTCCCTTACACCCACTAAATTCTCCTACTTCCCCTCTCATCCCTTCTTCCCATCCCGACACTTCAACCTTCGCTTTCCCTTCTTTCTTCATCTCTTTCCACATCTACTTCACCCTCTCCTCGCTTCCATTTTATCAGTATCATTTTTGTAATTATTTAATTTATAATAGTTTTGTATATATTATTTTTCAAAAAGTAGTGAAATCCTTTCAAAACTATTTACGATGCAAACAAGTTGTCAAGTATAATTAAAAGAAGTTGTGAACCAGAAGTTCGCCAAGCATTAATCGATTTCAAGTAACTATTGAAACATAAATGTGTTTTATGTTGTTTTAAAATTATAAATCAATTAGGGCTAATAATTATATTTTTATTTTACTGGACTCACTATAATCACTGTAAACAGTGGATATTTTAAATTAATTGAAAAATCAGTAAAGAAATTTGTTTTGAATTTTAGGGATAAATGAAATATATGCGAAAATACTACGTAAAAAACTTGAGCCATATAAATTTATTATAAAATCAGAAGAATAAGAAAACCTGTTTTTGAGTTTATTTCGAAAAAATTCTATTGATTTTTATAAAGTATTTTTACAGGAATTAGTGCCCCTAATAATATGTATGCTTATGGTAAATATGGCTAAGGGTTTCAACTGATTGTTTAAATTTGAATTAATAAAAGAAAGTAAATAATTTGCTTATGTGCGGAATTTAGTCAACACTGGACAGGGAAAAGTGAGTTAAGCAATTTCCATGATACAAATCTTTAATATCAATGTCATTATATTATTATATAGGTAATATTCTAATTGATAAGTAAAATTGGAATTATTTTCAGAAACCGCGTAACATTTCCCATGGGATACAACACTTGAAAAGACTAGTATTAGTGTCACATTATGGTATTTCTTCGGTTCGGAAACGTAAACTAAATTAATTATTGTACAATATTTTCACCTGAATGAACTACTCTGAGCACTTTTCCTTGTAATTATATGAATTTTCTTATAAAGTGCAAAATAAAATATAATGATCGACCCACTGTAAGCAGACGGATTTAGAAATTAGAACAATTTATTTTTCCATAACATCGTTCAATTTGCATAAGCAACTGTAAAAAACCTTTATATCATATAGTTGAGTGCATTGCTTTTAGATTTAAGTTATGCACCATTACGAATTACGTAAAATTTAGTTTTAATTAAGACTTTGAAAATTATTCGACCCACTTGGCCAAGTTTTCGCATCGTATGCGTTTTTAAGACAGTATCAGTGTACTGCCATATAAATTAAATATTTGCCTAAATATAATGAGTTATATCAAATTACCTTACATTTCAAAGTAAGTTAATCCCTTCGAGAAAACTGTGAAATAAGCTTAACAATACTCCTGGGCATTTAAGTCGGTCGGTCATAAAGAAATCAAAAAACCAATAACTTCCTCAAGTTTGGTATGAAAAGATTTCTCGTAAAGGAAGTAGTCGTTGGTAATATGACTCTGACAGTTTTACAATCCTCGAGGTGAGAACAGGCACATCCGCTTAATGCCGGTCGATACCGATTACCATCGAGCTGGAGCATTGGGTCGCTTCAAGCATTGATAGTATGCCATAGCATGCCATATGCTATCAAGCGAATCAATGCCCTTCGTCCTACATTATTCAATTCAATCAAATACAATCCCAGGCATTTGGTCATTGTAAGCCAGCTATATGTCAATGACCACGATATTATTCCCACATGCAAATGAAAACTTATCCCCTTTCGAATGAAGCTCTGCATTCTGCCTGGTTGGTATACACCATAAAAGCTCTAAATATTTGGTTCCAGATACGATAAGAGAAACCCAATATTTTCTCATGTATTCCTTATACCTTCGACATACGTAATGAGAATGTGAAATCACAAAAGAATCATCAATGAGCTGTATTTCTTGCTTTAAAGTTCAAAATGTCCATTTCCTTTGTAATAGTACGAAGAGCCCTAAAACACGATAGTCATTTATTCACTGATAGTGATATATGCCGATCACTTAAATTTTTTTCCAAAATATCATCAGATTGAATTAAAACCATGAATACGATATTCATCAGGTCGACATAAACGATTACTTATTCGAAATAATCACCTCGTATCGATAGACTTTTTTTTATTACAAATTCTTGATCTCCGTTGCTTTTTAATTGCATCTAATTAGGTTTCAAACAAATCTCGATTTTGTCTAGAAAATTATCGACATGCATCACTATTCATGGATTATAAACTTAAAAGTCTTATAACTATTTTATATCCTTTTTAATACTAGTTTAATTAAAAAACTGACGTAAGACTGAATTCGAAAAATGTGTTGGCTTGGCTCGGATAAATTCAGATATAGGTCGCTGTAATAGATGAAGAGTATTTTGTAAGCTTTTAATATGTCTTCACTCCCCTCGTGTAGGACTCCAAACAGACATCCGGCCGGGTCTCGGCCTAATAGCCCCGGTTTAAACCGGGCGCTGGTCAGGGAAAATGGCCGGGATCCGGTTAAAAACGTCACGATAAACTGTTCGAATGTCGGCTTCAATACCGGCCGAAATCCGGTCGGGTAATCTGACCACAAAGCGGTTAAAAACGTTGCTTCAGGTGAGAAATTGGTAACTTGTTTTTTCTTTTAAGGCTCATCGTAAAAAATGCGTTGGACTTTAAAAGTCAAATCAAGTTAACCAATTCAGGCGTGGAAAATGGAATAGAATTTCAATCACTGATAATAGAATCTCCTAGAAATTGTTTTATTGTGGAAACCACGTAGTGATTTAAGGTGAGGAAGGAATAAGGGAACAAATGTATACACAACAGTATACTTTAATTTAAAATAATAATTATCCGCGCACTAAGTGGAATTTTCAAACTGATTACTGAAATAGGTTGATTTTATTTTATTTTATAAAAAATTCAATGCCTTTTTAAAAGAATGAAAAAAAGCTTATATCTGTTTCACTAATCTAATAAATCTTCAAATTATACTTTTTAAATTATAATTCATCTAGCATACGTGATTGGAGAAAAATGTAGGCCGGTCGGCTTCCACCCAGTTCCAGTCCAGGAAACCCAGCCAGGGAAAATTTCTGCATGGATAGAACTATTATTAAAAATGCTAATATCAATATCTTTCTTATGTTTAAATTATATATATATATATACCAAGGTGATTTTTTTAACTTAAAACTTTCAAATGTCTCGAAAAATAGGCACTCTGAAAAAATGTTATTAATCAAAATTTAATCACTCTAAGGAGTACATACACTGATGTTAAAGTTGGTTCCCCCACACCGCTTTACCTATTTCTAGGAAAGCGCACTTTTTATGCCTTTTACCGGAGCATGAAAGTTTTTTCTTTTAATGAGATTTTCATTCATATAGTTTTTGAAAATAAATATGAACATTAAAAAAAATCGAAAACTACGAAAATGTATTCTCTTACCTAGAGAAACCAACTATCGCGATACGGCAGTCGAAAAAGAAAAACAAGTTTTTCTCATGTGTGTGTATGTGCGTGTATCTTTCTATCTCTCTGCGCGCGCGCGTGTGTGTGTGTGTGTGTAAGTGTTAAGTGTGTGACCGCTAAGAAAAGGACCGAATGCGTCGAAGGTGAATTGTACAGGACGGGCGATTGTAGCTTCGACTTTACTCACAACGAAAGTTACCCGAGTGTCCGTCTCCGATTTGATTCGTTCTAAAGTATGTTTCAGAGCACTAAAAAATAAGGCACACGTATTGTTTTATGCGTGCCCGAATTCATATTTATAGGGTGAAATCACCGTTCAAATTTTTCGAATAATTACTTTAGGAATATAATTTCCAGTGAAATAAATTTATTAGGAGGCAGTGTAGACATTTTTCAGACTGTAATTATGTTATTAGATTGCGGTAAAATATTCATTTTTTAAACATCACCCCGTCAGACAGGGGTTAAATACCCCATATGGCTAACATACACAAAAATTCCTGATTATGATCCAAGCCAAATTTAATTTTTATTAATTTAAATTTTTATTTCCCTAAACGTTTATAACAGTTGTAGTTCAATGGTCATAGTGAAAATTTCTCTTCAGGACAGATAACAATGTGGAAATGGAAAACATCGCAGTCTACCGGCACGAGCCACCCCCATTCTAATTCAAAGGGGTTAAACCACCCTCAAAGAACCTTTAAAATTCATGAAGCATTTCAAGCGTTGCAAATAAACTATTGTGGTATACACAATTTTAAAGAAAATTTTTGTATTAATTTATTATAATATTTTGTAGCAAATAAATTTTTTTGTGGAATTTACATATATTCTCCGAGATATTATTCTTCATATTTATTACACGTATGGTGATCGTGAAAGAAATATTTGATACACTATGATTTTTTACACCAAGAACATCTAATAAGTCGCGTTTCATCACAATATGCACATTTTACTTGTGAAAATTCTCCGAAGGAAAAATCTACGGAATTTTCAAAATCTGGCGGCCTATTATATACATAAACACTTTTATACCATGAGTTCTGAAAAAGATTTATATATCTCAGATAGGATGGTTGATTGTGAACAAGAGATTGGAGTTCAATAATATTGTTTCTCAAGTGAAGATTTATCTCATAATTATGTAATAAAACATCATCCGAAAAACGTTTAACAAAATTTTTCCAAACTCGAAATCCATAAACGTCTAATAACTGGATTACACCTGTGGTTCCTTTTGGAATAACTTTAGGTATGACAGTTTTACCATCAGGTGCTTCTTTTTCTATAGTGTCGGTGCAGTGTCCGGTGAGTGGTGGGGCTGATTTTCGCAGGCATCACGCTTCGTCTCCGCGTACGCGCAATATGTCTATTTTACCATTTAATTTTACCAGAAACCTAACAAAGCTTCTGTGTGTAAGAAGAAGAATTATTTCAGTATAATTGTAAGAACAAAAGTTGTTTCTCTTATTAACATATTTTAATTTATATTGATCTTTACATCTTTCATCATTTGGTTTTTGGTTGGTTAAGTTGTAACTGTGTTCAAAGCTTTAGTTTGCTTTATCATTTTAATTTCTTTGAACAGTTACGGAATAGGGAACCTCATCATATATTAGGTCGTATAATAGGAATTTTAATCAATGGTTACAGTGAAAATGATATTATTATTATGTTACGCGTTATTGAATTAATGTTCCGATTTAAAATACTGTTTGAAGTCATTTTATATTATTTAAGTTATTATTATTTGCTTAAAAAATATTGAACTACCAAGCCCTTTACAATAGTAAAATTATAATCACGATTTTGCAGTATTAATCAAAGCAATTCAAGAATAATCAACAGTAGGGGCATCTGTTAGAAAAATTGCTAAACAGTACGCCTATCCCACCCTATTATGTTAAATATTACAATAATTTAAATAAAATTTGATTGAAAACAAATAAGATGAAAAATAAAATTATTTCGCGACTTTTTACAGAAATACAAATGTTAAAGTAAAATTGTTCAAACAATTATAAATCAGTCAAGAAATTCATGGAAATTACTTCAATGTTAGATAAATTATTACTTATGTAAAGGAAATGTTAAAAATCAGAATGAACCGTAGCACTATCGCAGTAATTGATTCTTATTTCCCGAGGATTTTTATATATTGCTGAACACTTTAGAACATAGTATCATAGTTTTTGTTAACTAATCACTATGTCTTTCAAAATTAAAACTATAAAAGTGGAGAGGGGGTAAATTTAAAGTAATTTTTTAGGCAACTTAAAGAAAATTTGTCTCGTAAAATTAGCGGGTTATTTTTTTAGAAAAATGACTATTAACGAGTTAGTTCTTCCTGTGAAGTGGCGTAATAGGTAATACTATATTGAAAAACATAAAATTCTTTATTCGTATTTCTAGTAGGAATGAGAACGTTTCTCATAAGCTAAGGATATAGTCCCAAAAGTGAACTTTAGACCTTTACAGCAATAATACTATTAAAATATTAATTGTTTATCTAAATGACCGTGATTTTTTTTTAATCTTTAAAAATCGACTTATTCGCTGTATTTTTATCTTTATACACTTTCTCGACTATTTGACAATGAATTATATTATATATATATTATCATAAATATATTTTGAACGTATTTCACCAATAATATACAGGGTGGACCCCGCAAACAAGCCCATAAGAATATCATTGCCGTGTATGACGGGGTGTCCACCGGGGTGTCGACGGGGTGTCCACCCTGCATGAAGAAGATTAAATATTGACAATTTTTATTGATTTTGAGTTGCAGGAAAAAACGATAAAAATATTCTCTGTCTGAATTAAGTGCAAATATTTTGTATTCTTAGTAATATTCCGTTGGCTTCTTGCAAAGGATTTCGGTGCAAAATTATACTAGTATAAGTAAAGCCCAAAAATATTATTTAGATGCACAATGCTTCTAATATCTAACATGAGCTCTATTGAATCTGGAATATTTTCAGAGAGAAGCAAATATCTTTGCAAGGTAAATGCTTTTAGTGAATTTTAACTACGACATTCACTTGTAAGTAAAATAAGGATTAAATACTTATAATTCATTTTATTACATAGACTGCATATTTAAATAGCATATAGATGACAAATGATATGCCAGTAAAATAGTGTCTAATTTCTGACTATTCCTACGTTGAAGAGACAGGAAACTTTTTTTTAAATGAAACTTTAGGGGACTGTTTTTTATTTCCAAAAGAAAGTCATTATTCTATTAGAACTGCGAATGAAAAACTCAATTTTTTCAACACACCTTATTGTAAAGTAAACCCTTCGAAAGTTAAATTGTACAAAAATCCTGATTCGAGGCTGCATATTGAGTTTTCTGTGAATACGAGCATCTTACTGTAAAATCATATGTCGACCTCGTTTATTCCGAGATATCACTACTTTGAATCTTCGGATTCCCAATGGAAGTGACATAGTAACAGCTAGCCAGAGTGATATGCCATGCACGGATGTGGAATGTTTGCCACGGCAGTCGTCGCGCATTTTGGTGCGAGAGTTTATTGATTTTGACCGGTGGTTTAGAGCCCGTAAATTGAAGGGTAACGTTTTCGAACCACCGCACCATCAAGATCTTCTCGTATTCGGGGCTCGTGCTCTCGCTGCTTCGCGTCGCAACCCTGGATCATCTTCTTGGACCTTGAAAACTATTTTATACGACTCTGGCATTGCAGTCTTTGCACGACTTCAACACAAAAGCACCCTTTAAACCCAGTGGATTCTCCAGAAGAGTTACCTATTTCGCTCTTTTATTAAATTCCTCGGAAACAAGTCCATTCAGCAACTTGGCTAACCGGCACCAAAGTGATCTCTATTAGCTGTCACTTCTCAGAATCTACTTCACCTGCATACACCACTTTTTATTCAAAACTTGTAACATTCCCTTTACGACAATATAAATGTAATATCTACTTATGTGATATCAAGTTTATAGGTTTTTTGTTTACAATTCTTTCAGAAACATTTCGTATATTGCGGACGTAAAGTGCTTTTTATGAGGGGTCGACCACTTCGACTCAAATTCTTGAGAAGACCTGAAAATTGGTATATAGTACATGTGTTCTTTGGAACCTAGAAAGAGATTTTCTGTCGGAAATATGCGATATATAGAAAAAATTCCGAAGGGATGTTGTTCTCCTTGAAAAGCTCTGCAAAACTTTATTTTCTTAAAAATACAAAATGTGGGTCATCATTCGTATATTCCTATTTAAAGAAATTCGCGTGAAAATAACAGCAAAAAAGATAAAGCAGCAGAAAACAGAAAAAAATTTAACTTTTTTAACATTTCAAAAAAACAATATTGCTTCAAAAAAATTAACAATGAATATCAATGCCACTAATTTACACGTACTTCAGGAATCGGTAAGAAATCATTTTATTTGTTATAAAACGTCACATTTTCCGAAATAGAGTGAAACTCTGATACTATGCCGATTTTAGGGCTGGTAGTGGTCGGGAACGAACCCGATTGAGTTCCGCTCCGCCTTTGTTTGGTCACGCCTGAGGGACCACCACACGCCTCGCGTAGCTCCTTTTACTGCTACTTGCGGCACGCTATCAATTCTCGGAAGTACTTATATCAGGGGGCCCTATCTCTAGGGTTCACTGTACTTAAAAACCCTTTAAAAGATGGAAAAATTTTTAGACCGCAAAACTTTTTTTTAAATCTTCCTTGATCCTTTACTGATTTCTCTATAACTAATTTTTTATTTTCCCTGTCCATTAATACATAAACAAAAAATTCTAACATTGTACTAATTTTAGAGTAGAATTTGTTGTATTTGAAGAAAAGAACAATTTAATTTCTAAATTTATTATTGTCAGGACTACCACAGACTCATTTGCCGGAAAACTGACCAAAAGTGACAATATTATTTTGAATTGAGGGAAATTTAAAAGAATTTGATGAAATTTATTAGAATTTCAGATGAATAAAAAGGTGAATAAAAAACAAAAAGGTGAAAAATCCCTTGGAATCTCCTTAATTACTTTAAAATATTTCAAAACTTTGAACATCATTTTTTAAATCTATTAAAATCATTTAAATCCCTTTAAATTGCTTGAGAAATTCTTAATTTCTCAAAAATCCTTAAACTTTTTGGAAAGACCCTAATGTATTTAAAATCCTTTAGAATCCCTTCAAATAATTGAGATCGATTAAAAATTCCGTGAAATCCTTTAAAATACTCTTAATTATTTTAAATTCTTTATGATCCCTTCAAATTATTGACATCTATTACAAATTTATTGGAATACTTTAAAGTGCTCTGACATATTTCAAAATAATTCAAGATCATTCAGAAAATGGTATGGACTCAAATTCTCGATAGTAGTTCATCCGTGGGTTAATTCATTCAAAGAAAAGTGACCACAGTGACTTTATCTTAAAGAACTTACTTAAAGTCTTTCTTACAAAAATTCCCTGGCTTCAGTAACTTTCTATATAATTCGCTGACTTTTAGCTGCGACTATTTTTGGAGATACGTATATATTTTTTTCAAATGCATTTTTGTTTAAGAAGCAACTATTAATGAAACTTTTTTAGCAGGTAGGAAAGAAGTGATAATTTTAAGTATTTTCTATGGAAATTTTCTCTGATGTTAATAAAAATAAAAGTCTTATTTTAGGAAAGATAATCATGTCCAAAGTCAAATAGATCTTTTTTAAACGCCAACAATAGTTTTAAATCTAATTTCAAGTCAACAAATAGGCTCAATTTAGGTTGTGCATTCAATTCAGCTGTAACTGTATCACTTGGTTAAAACGTAATTTAAGTACACCCAATATTAGGCCTATTTTCAACTTAAAGTTGGATTAAAGCCTATTTTGTTCCTAAAACATAATCCTCATTCTCAAAATAAATCTTTTTGTTTCTGTTGTGGGAATGAGAAAATCATTTTCCGGAGTAAAGAATTTATTAGAACATTATTCTTTCCTCTCTAATTTATTAACATTTTTATGAAGCTCAGATTAGGTCACTGATATATCTTGATAGTGATTAAAGAAGTCTTTCATTTAAAAAAAGTAATATCGAAATCCCATTAGTTTCAGAGAAAAATGCATTATAGCCAAATTTATACATATTTCTAGAATTAGTCACTTTTGAGATTCCAGGTTGTTTATAGGATAATTGTAATAACTTAGCGATGAGGAAATAAATAGACGAATAGATGATTACAGACTCAAAAAGAGGATACTCAAGCGACTAATTAGAGA
>JAAAKG020010874.1:5530-42197 GCA_010014905.2 Druon quercuslanigerum | reverse complement strand
ACAATTTTATATGCAAATTAAAATTCATCTTTAAAATTGTACCTACTATTTCTAGTTCTGATTTTTGACACCAGATGACATTTCACAGTTTAACCATTCCCGATACTGAAACACTTTGTTTTCGATGAACACTTATTTAAAGTTCGTAATAAAACCTCAAACTCGACCAAAAAAACATAAAAACAATTTTATACGCAAATTAAAATTCATCTTTACAATTGTACCTGCTCTTTCTAGTTCTGATTTTTTGCACCAGATGGTGTATCACAGTTTAACCATTCCGAATACTTTACTTTCGGAAAAAAGACCAAAATCTTATTGTAGGAAACCAGTTTATTTTTCACAATTTTTTTGATCAACAATTAACAATAATAATCTTTTCTCCTTTTAACGAGACAATCGGCGGAAAACGTTATATTTTTTCTCACAGCTGGAAGTTGCAGCAGCAAGGATGGAGGGGAACCTAGCGAGCAAGATGAACATGCAGTTCAAAAAATAAATAAACAGCCGCGAGATTCAAGGTCAGGTAAGAGTAGATATGCTCTACACTTTTTCCAAGAGACCCAAGAAGAATTACGCAAGCGCAAAGAAGAAGCTTGTCAAACTATTGAAATGCTTCCGCTGGAGAAACAGGAAATCTCTGATACGTACTTTCCATTAGGAATTGATATGCCCAAGAGACCTCCTTGGGATTTCAGTATGTCCAAGGAAGAACTCGAGGCGCGGGAGCAAAAGTACTTTAGGGTAAATGAATTAATTTCGGTTTTGTCTTGTCTGCTGCTGCTTTCTCGCTTCTTCAACAATGAACCCTTTTTTTAGGAATACTTGAGCAGTATAAAAGCAGAGAATATTAGCTACTTCGAGCTGAACTTGGAAACATGGCGTCAGTTGTGGAGAGTCCTTGAAATCTCGGATGTGCTTCTAATTATTGTTGATATCCGCTATCCAGTTCTGATGTTCCCACCCTATCTTTATAGATACGTTATCGACGAGTTGGGGAAAGACATGATTCTCGTGCTAAATAAAATTGATTTGGCACCGCCAGCCTTGGTCGTGGCCTGGCGAGAGTATTTCAGGACCCATTATCCACAGCTGCACATCTTGATGTTCACGTCATACCCGAACTACAATCTGCGCAGCAATGCAAATCTGGATGAAGGTTTGAAGAGGAGGCGCAGGAAGGGAAAGCTGAAGATGGCCGCGGAAGGCGCCAAAAAGATTTTGGAAGCCTGCAAAGAGATTGTTGGTGACGCGGTTGACTTGACTTCCTGGCAGGAAAAAATCCAGGAAGAAATGCATTCGGAGTATGATTTGGAGGACCTGGGAAGGAAGGATAACATTGCAGTTCAGGAAAAAGATACTAGCTATTTCGAGCATGTCAAGTACAAGAATGGTGTCTTGACGATCGGTTGCATTGGCACTCCAAATGTCGGGAAATCTTCTCTGATGAATGCACTAATGGGTAAGCGACTGCAACATTTATTTTTCTCTATGATATACAAAAATCTCGCGACGCCGCCTCTGCTGCCCTGTTTCAGGAATTGAGAATGTTTTCAGTTAATATAGTACGATATTCCACTAAATATATATGCTTATCTAACTAAAAACGGGTCCTGTTTCGTGTGTTTTCTCTCTGTTTTTCAAAAATTATTCAAAGTAAACACTATCTCCCTCACGAGAAAAAAATACGATGGGCGGAGAACCGACCTGGGCTCATTTAATTCAGAATTTAAATAGCTTTCGACCTTTTTAAGAGGAAAAATGTCAACTTGGAGTCAAAAGATAAGGAAGGACCTTTTAAAAACCACTTTACTAGACTAGCAATTTATTCATGAACCAGCAGATCCGGCAACGCGGTGCTGTGGCTCAGTTATGATACGTTAAATTAATATTATACTAAGCAGGGCGCCATCTATTGGGTGCTACTAACTTACACCGCCATCTGTTAGAAACTTATGGAAATTACAAATAAATATAACTCTTTGCCCTATAATAAACGTTTAATTTGCAATAAAAAATATTGAGGTAATTAACCGAGATAAAAAGTATCCTATCCCTCTAGTTGGACCAAATTACACACAGTGTATCAAATTTCATCAATATCGGTTAAGTAGTTTCGGATTTTAGTAGCGACAAACATCGTGACACGAGATTTTTTTTTGTATATATGGATTTAAAATGTATCGACAGCGTTTCGAAAACCAGCTGGCTTTCCTCATTAAATTTTATATAAATTTTTTTTCATTTTGTCTAAACAAATTGGATCAATTTAATGAAAAGTAGAGAATCAAGATCACATGTTGTTAAAAATTTGTTTTATAATTTCATTCGTTAGTATTGGTGTGTGACTTGCATAAATTTAAAAATCATGCAAAATATTGTAAATAAAAATCTGAGTATGACACTGTTAATTAGTTTTAAAAAATTATAAATATTGATTATACTGTGATAAAAAATTTTAAAATGCAAGCTATTTTAATAGATTTCAAAGAATTTAAAATATTTTCGAGCATTTCCAAGTACTTGAAAAGAATTTAAAGATATTTAAAAAATCTGAAGGTATTTCAAAGGAGTTCAATGATTTTAAGGAATTCAAAATAATTATATGCGGGTTTTAAATTTTTTGGAAGGTTTAGAAGGATTTTGTAGGACTTACAAATATTTCGCGATATTTTAAAAGATTTTGAGGGATTTTAAAAGAATTTAAATGGATTTTTGGGATTTAAGAAAATATCTGATTTCATATAATTTTACGGATTTTGAACAAATTTTACTGGATTTCAACGGATTGTAAAGATTTTAATTGATTTGATAATATTGTAAGAATATCAAAAGAAATTTCATAAAATTGAGGAAACATTAATAGAACGGGAAATATAATTTTCAAAGTGTTTAGAATAATGGAACATAATATATTTATATTTATCTCCTTTAAAATGTCTATAATTTTAATTTACAATTATATTTTGAATGTGCAGTTATAAAGCAGTTTAATCGTTGAGGCCTTGAAACTAAAGTTTTTTCTTAAATTAATTTTTTAGATTAATTTTTTGAGGTGTTAAATTTTAAAATCCACAATATTGAAGTTTCAAATTCAAATATTTAAAATTTCAGGACGATTTCGCTATTAAATATTTCAAAATTTCATATTAAAACCCCTTGATAATCAGTTATGAATTTAATAAACATCATATCAATACTGTTTTGTATTCTTTGTCTTAATTTTTAATTTTCTTTGTTGAATCTTAAAATTGTCTGATTTTGAATTGAAGATTTAAACAAATAAGACATTTCAAGTTTAAAAATATTTTATTCGAAATTTTCTATAGTAAATAATAATTCTGAAGGAAGATTTAAAATTAAAAGTTAAAAATTGATTTTTAAATAACAGAATATAAAATAAATTAAACTATATGAAATTGAGACATCAGTAAATGGATAATTTCAGTAATTTTAAGTGTTTAAAATTTCAAAATTCTGAATTTTCACGATGAACTTTAAATACATAATACATAGATTTTTGGAATCGCTGATTTTAAAATCGAGATCGTTTGACCTCCATCATATTAGATTCAAGGTCATTTGAAGGCCAAGCTGCCAAAAATCCGATAAATAAATCCAGAAAAATACATAAATAGATTTTTGGGGTCGCTGATTTTAAATTCGAGATCCCTTGACCTCCATCATATTAGATTCAAGCTCATTTGAAGGTCAAACTGCCAAAAATCCGAAAAATAAATCCAGAAAAATACATACATAGGTTTCTGTGGTTACTGATTTCGAATCCAAGGTCCGCCGACCTTTATCGTATCGGATTTAAGGTTATTTGAAGGTCAAACTAAAAAAAATCCAGAAAAATACATACATAGATTTTTGGGGTCGCTGATTTTAAATTCGAGATCCTTTGACCTCAATCACATCAGATTCAAGGTCATTTGAAGGTCAAACTGCCATAAATCCGATAAATAAATCCAGAAAAATACATACGTATGTTTCTGTGGTCGCTGATTTTAAATTCGAGATCCTTTGAACTCCATCATATCAGATTCAAGGTCATTTGAAGGTTAAACTGCAAAAAATCTGAACAAAAAATCCAGAAAAATACATACATAGATTTTTGGGTTGCGGATTTCGAATCCGAGGTCCGTTGACCTCCATCACATCAGGTTCAAGATGATTAAAAGGTCAAACTAAAAAATATGATAAGAACACTTAATTCAAATGACCTTGAATCTGGTACGATAGAGGTCAGCGGGCCTCGGATTCAAAATCAGCGACCACAGAAATTTATGTATGTATTTTTCTGTATTTTGTTATCGGATTTTTGGCAGTTTGACCTTTAAATGACCTTGAATCTGATGTGATGGAGGTCAAAGGATCTCGAATTCGAAATATGCGTCCCTAAAAATCTATACATGTATTTTTATGAATTCTGAATATTAAATTTTTCACGTTTTGAGATTGTCCTTTGTTCGAAAGTTTAATATAAGCTAGTTTTGCAATTCTCAAAATCAAATAAAAATTGTTTAATTTTTAGCGCTTTGAATTGGATATTATACAATTCAACTCCTTTTTCTAATTAGCTTGTCCATAATCGTTCGTATTTTTTTTCATATTTTTTTTATATATGATTTAAAGTCAATCAATTTCTTGCAAAAACCTTCCCGATATTTATCGACTGCCGCAATTGATAATATGTCTGAAAAAACTGTGGGTTTTGCAAAGGGAGTTAATTTTTTTATAAACCGGGAGAAATCGTGAATATTTACCAGGAGAACCGGGAGAACCGAGAAAGCCACAAGACAAAAATTTAAAAAATAGTGGCCAAGTTCCAAAAACGTTTTGTGCTATTACAGTTATACTAAATATACTGACCTTATCATAAAAATGACGCAAATTTTTGTACACTAACTTATGTTTGTTTACCTGAAACGAGGGTTTGCGTGCGCCCCCTAGTATATAAATAATGTTACTTTCTTGAAAATGAATGATTGCCTTTGCCATCTATTTCAGGAAAGAAAGTGGTGAGTGTTTCTCGTACTCCTGGTCATACGAAACATTTCCAAACCATTTTTCTCACAAAAACAGTCTGTCTGTGCGACTGTCCTGGACTCGTGTTTCCTTCGGCAGTACCGAAGCCCTTCCAGATACTAATGGGCTCCTTTCCTATTGCTCAAGTCCGAGAGCCGTACACGACTATCAAATTTCTAGCAGAAAGAGTAAATTTACCTCAGCTATTAAAGTTGCAACATCAGGCCAATGATGACACGTGGTCGGCCATGGACGTGTGTGAGAGTTGGGCCGCCAAGCGGCACTATATGACTGCAAAAGCCGCACGACTCGACACGTACAGAGCAGCCAATTCACTTTTAAGAATGGCGTTGGACGGAACAATTTCTATCTATGCATATCCACCGGGATGGTCTACTGCCAAAGGTAAATACCAACCTTTTTTGCCTTTAATCTTGATAGGCACTTTTCACTCGATAGAATTTATTACATTTTTCTGGGTTTCCTGCAAAAACAGAATCGTGGCAAAGTCACCCAGATGTAGATATAGTCAAGTGGATTCAAGCAAAAAGTGAGGCCGAATACGAAGTCGCCGAAGAGTTAACCACCGACTCTTCTTCTGAAGATGAGGAAAGTGAAAATCTCGAATCGCCACTTGCTCCAGGTAAAGATAGTAGCGATGACTCGCAAGAGTCTTCTGTAGATGACATTGAAATTGAGCCATCAGTAGCGTCTAATAAGTTTACTGTTTTGTCCACTTCAACGTAAATTGAAAACGAGCTAAATGAACGTAGACTAGTCAAGTTATTATTAAATAATAAATAGTATACATTTTATTGTTTCATATTTATAATTTCTTCACAGTTTTGTATCAGAGCGATTAATTTTTCTAATAAACTATTTAAACACTATGTGCTCTCATATTAATGATATATATATATATATATATATATATGTATATATATATGTACATGCAATATTTCGCTAACGCCTTATAGTATTTAAAGAAATCCTAAATATCAAATTGTTTCGACCTAAAGGCATCTGATACGTCATTATTATTTACCTACTTGAAAATACACAGATAAACTGATGAGGCTCATGCGGTGAGGAATTTATAGTATCACATGCTCTTGAACAGAGCAGGATATGAAAATCATTTTCTTTGCTTCTTTTGCAACACAGATTTTTGTTATTTTGGTTCTAGGACATTAACTAAGAGTGTATAAAATAGTATTATTTGTGCATCACATTCGGTACTATACGTTTTATATCTTTTAATTCAATAGGTTCTTCCACAAAAATTTATCAAATATTTCCCCTAAAAATGTAAATATAGTAGTGAAGCTAAATTTTGTTAATTCAATAATGTATGTATCAACTTTTGATAATTACTCATGGTGCCCTCACACGGTGTGTGAGGTCATCTGGCATCATAAGCGATAGAAATACATGAGCATATTTTACTAATTATTAATAAAAGTTCGACTGGATCATTCGATCTAGTGGGTCTTGTCTTCAAAGATATCGAGGTTTCAGTATTTGCGCTCGAGCGCTGGGCTCGCCACTTTATAGCTGAGAGAGTTTATAGAGAGTATTCCAGGACAGATTCCCAGCAAAAAAGAAAGTATTGGTACGAATTGAATTGAAAAGATTGAGACGCACCGCAAATCGAGGGGTTACTCACTGAGAAATCTCAGATGGCTGCGCTGGAAATCTTAAGAGAACTCTTTGAAGAACTCTAAGAAATCTTGGAAATCCTTCGTCAAGCGTGGAGCATTCACACCACGAACCATTCACATATTAACACTTTCGTGATGCACATGTTTCCTCGGTGAGTCGAACTATCGGCCGACTCCATCCGAACGCCGCCGAGCTTAGCCGAGTCTGATGTCTCCTCGAGACTCTCGATCCCAGGAATGTCAAAAAAATCTTATCACACTCTATGCGAATTCGGTTGAGACTGCAACATTCATAGTTTTGGGATTTCCAGATTTCTCAGTGAGAAGCCCCTCGCCGCAAATCCCGCTTCGCGAAAATGCCACATTCGACCAGCCCCAAATAATAATATGTCGGCACTAAACCCGCATGTTGCGCGCACAATGTGCGGAATGATCTACGCGTAATGGTGAAAATGCTGACTTATGTGACCTCATATACGGCGCACGCCGTGTCAGCACGGGCGTGTCGGCTAATCACCCTTCCATAATTATAATAATTCAAACTTTTTTTCAATAATTGAGGGGCCGGATTGAAAATGGAGACATAAGTATGTGACCTTATTTGATCTGACCCCTCATTTTTTCAATCAACGAAGTTTCAGGAACAATATTGGATAAAAATAAATTAATATGAATATATTAAGCAATATATTATAAGAAACCTTTCATACGTCGATTTAACCCTTTTCAAAGGTATTGTGCTCATATTTCGTTTTATTAGTGATTTCATATATAATCTAATTTTGTCAAAATGTAGAGATAGCAGTTCCAAGTTTAATAAACAATGTTTTTGTTTCGATCAATAATAATTCAATAATAAAAAATGAAAGTATTACCTAAGCATTCTGAGAGGGAAAGGGGGCATATGCCTAATACAAAATATTATTGCGGGGGGGGGGCGATTATGTTTTTATAATACTTAATCAGCCCCTTATTTAAAAACTATTTTTTCAAACTTAACATATGATAGATTTCATGACATTATTCTATAAAAGTTAATTTCCATAATTGAATTGGGAAAATTGAAATATTACCTTCGTAATAAAAGCGTTTCTAACCTTAAATTTTTCTTTGTTGAAAAAAATCCTTCCAAAGATTATCATATATATTTTTTTCATTCTATACAAATTATTGATGCGAATTATTAATGTTCGATTTAAAAAATTAGTACAATCATCACAATATACTGACCGGCTGATTTAAAATCGAAAAATACATTTTTTTATTTTATATTAAAAAATATATTTTTTAAATTTCCCTCACACAAAACCTGCGATCTGTGGATACATAATGGCCGCACACTGTGCTGCACGTCATGCACACCCAGTGTGCTCACATTGAGTAAAAATTTATCACCCTCAGCTTTCACGGACAAAGTGCTTGCGTTCTTGGCCACATATCGTGCTCACACGTCGTGCGGCTACCGTGCGTCCTCATGCATTGTTATCTGGGGCATGTCAATGCATGCAAATTCAAGAAGACGGTGTTTTAATTTTTAATCTTCCTATACGTATAAATGCGGTACAAGAGTTTGAAGTCAGCGAATTCATTTCAAGAACGTCAGGACGCAAAGGCTTCAAAATTGGTAATACGTCTAAATTCGTGAGAGTAAAATACACACACAAAAGAGATCGCTGATTCAGGTATCGACGCATGCACGAATTTTTTTCGAATTTACCTTGACCACGCATTTAACTAGTAACGTCTTAATTCGTCTAAATGCGTCTAAATACGTTTAAACGAATCAGAAAACGAGATTCACGCGCATTCAAAAAGGTTAATTCACCCCAATCCGTATAGCAATTCTTTCTTTTTTGCTGGGTTATTTACTATTTATTATTTATGTATTTATCGTCCTGCGAACCTTGACCTCATCGTATAAAGACGTGCCTAACCCTACTTATGATTTAATAAACTATAAATTAATAATTTCACATAAATTAGTATCTTAAATTAATGATTATCTGATAATCATTACTATTTGAAGGCAGATGATGTAATAGTCAGAGGGAGCAGATGGCGCGACTGAAATAGGATTTTAAAAATGGAAATATCAGGTACAGACTCTAATTATTATAGAGTTTAGAACATATACTTTGATATAACAGCATAAGAAATTTTTAGTGGATGACCCTATTGCATATTATATTACAGATATGTATATAATAATGATAGTGTAAAAATTTGATAAATTACGTATTTCATATATAGATCTCAATAAAATTTAAAGATGTTGATAATATAATATATAGAGTTGATTCAAATATTGATTTGTTTGACTCTATTTAAAAGTTTGAATAAACCTCTAATATAGCAATAAGCAATACAATTTTTAGTGCCAAAATTAACATATGTGCCCGTCCCCGAAGAAAAGTACTTAACGCGTGATTCTTTCATTTTACGGGAAGAGCGATTGAAAAGCAGGTATAGTCCAATTCAGATATAGGAACAATATTTTTTACTGTGAAATATCAAATAAAAAGTATCGGTTGGTGTAGAAAAGTAAAAATCGATTTTTTCCGCATTAGGTCCCTTTCTTCGCAGACAGTCACATATTATGGCATCCACTAATCCTTAGCTAAAATTGCGTTCAGGCACCTAGCATTTTTTTGACAGAGTATCCAGGTATTGCATAGAAAAACAATATAAATAGAATTATCAGAGACAAAGCGACGATGGCTTTTAAAATGGGCCACTTATAATTGTGCCAGACGATGTACTTGATAGACTTGAGTGGATTTACAAACCACATAAATGAAGCATCTGGACGGCTAAACAGAATAAGTAAATTATATATGTATTTATTTATTTATCTGGGAACTATATCGGCTTCATGCAACTAAGTCACTCATCTCACCGTTTTATTTTAATTTACACACAAGTACGAAAAGAAAGAAAAATAAAGATAAAGATATAAAGATAAAGATATTTTGAAAGGAAAATGTTTTTTCTACCAAGTTGTTTATAATAATTTGTAAAAAAATTGGCGAGATGAATGTATACGTTTGACATTATGCGAGTCCGGCATCAATTTCAGCATATAGTTATAGTATTATAGGAGTAACTCACTTTGGTTTATCTAGTGGATCTGGTTCATTTCTACCAAAGCCGGCCGAGTTTCTTTCAGCTTCTTCTTTCGTCAATAAATGTATTTCAGCTTCAACTTTTCCCTAGTCAGAAAAAATATACAGATTTGCAATTATTTACTCGTACGAGCAACAGAAATTGCCGATTTTTCTTTATCTGCGCTATATTAAGCTCAACTGATTACATAAAACAAACAGTATATACCGTTAGTTCCATATCATCGTTTTCTTTTTTGATGTAGAAGGGCCACCATCCTTTGATACGTTTTTGTTTAAATATATTTACAGTTGGAACTGAACCATCTGTCTTCAACATATTCAGTGTACACAGCTTACTGTTCTTTGCGCCCCTAGGAAATCTATTCAAATCTAGTGTGATCGCACCCAGAAAATCGTCAGCTGAAAAATGATCTGCATCCCAAACCTGATAAAATAATAAAAATGAAGTAACTTCAGTTTTATAGTTCTTTACACACACTGTGTTTAAATGCATTCTCATCTTCTCTACAAAAAAACTACAAACAATCATAGGATTTGGTGTGTACACCAGTATCAAGTTCAATCCGAATTCGAACCTTCAATCCTTTTCTATCCATACTGAAGGGATTGAGATATGGGTTCAACTATTGAATTTGATTTTAATTTGCGGATTGAGAAGGATTGAAAACAATTTCATCTGGATTGGATACAGATTTCGGAATAATTTGTATTGGTTCGGAATGAATTCATATCCGAAACTTTTGCCAGGGTCAAAGTAACGATTAGGGGAAAAATGGTAAATTTTATAATTCATTGATAGGTATGTTACGTACTTGCAATTCCAAGCGTGCCGGAATTTTACATTCTGTCTCATCCCAACTGAATAAACTCTCTTTCCTGTTAATTACTATTTTCTCTTCTGCGACGAGATACTCAAATGGAAATATAAAACGCCAATTAAAATTTCCTTCTCCAGTCAGTGAACGATAGTGAATGTCAGTACTTTGACAATCTTCTTGCCCTTTTAACCACCTATCGAAATTGTATATTCATATATATTCAATAATGTCGTTTGTATAAGAGTCAATCTATGAATAAGATACACTCTGTTCCATGCGACACAATATGCATAAAAACGTATATTACAACACCAAATAATTCATATATTTATACCCTTTTACGTAAATATCGCTCATTTTTTCTCCAGTGAAAAATGCATCATCTTCAAGCACCACGTCGTCAGTATTCCAAATAATTATTCTCAATTCATAACTTTTTGGTTTTCTGGGTGAGATATCAATGGGCGGGCCTGGCAAAGGCATGTCCATAGGAAACATGTCAACCCACATTTCCAATTTTCCTTGCTCTATGCCCTGCTTCTCGGGATTATATAGGGATCGACATTCAACATGCTCAGGAACTAAACTGCATCCGATTCGAGGAAAAGCTGCCCATTCATGAAGTACTGCTAAAGCCAGGTGTTCTTCCATACCTAAATAAGCGAAAATAAAATATATGTGTGGGTGACTGCATGAAAAGGGCCCTTATGGCTAGTATGGAGTTACGTGTATACAGTTAGCATATAGCCGGATAAATTCCCGATAAAAACGAAACCTATAATTTGAGGAACGAGTCACTGGAACATTTTTGGTGAATAACGCATCTAAACTTGACCATAAGCATACATGTTATATTTTTTCTTCAAATATGAAATCCCATTATCATCCCCACTCAAACCCAAAAAAAACATAAGGCCCCTTTTTATGCGGACGCCCACATATGCTACCGGAAATTCCGTTTGGCCGCCATAAGGAAAAATATTAGTATGCTATCCAGCATACAAATTCACTTCAATTTATATTTAGTTTTGAGTGTGCAGGTATTAAGTCAAAAATAACTTGAATGTGTCTACTGTGCGGGAATTTAAGAAAATGCGAAAATTGTACGGGAATTGAAAAAACCCGAGAAAATCCGAGAATTGTAATTGAGCAATTTATGCATATCGTAAACCACTATACTCGGAATGCATACTTTTTTCCTAAGAGGGACCTTATATTTATTTATTTAGTAGACACCCTGGTCTACAATTTTTTGTTTGTCGTATATACAATGAGTACATATATTGATACTTACCTTTTGAGTGTACGTAATGTTCCATTTCTTCATTTGATATGGAAAAATTTTTTCGGCAAATTGATACGCGGCCAGGCGAGTATACTGGACCATCCACTTTTCCATCCTTACACAGTTTCGACAGGATTTGCGTTGGTTTCATGGCATCCCTCCATTTATTGTAACCTGACCTAAAAAAATACATTTAAAACCGCTCACACGTTTTCAAAGATCTCACCGACTTTAAAACTATAAAATTACATTGAAAATTACAACTACCAAAGTCCTAAAGTTGTTCTATAGATGTCTTTTGGCGGATGTCTTGAGGTCTTTAGGATATCTCGGTGCCCACTGGGTCATCTTTCTATCCAGGTCTGTTTTTCCATTTTTCAGGACATATTCAATGTATCCATCAAAAGACGTCTACAGGATAACTTAATGTTCATCCAGGGAGATTTGAGACATATTTTTCCTCTCCTATGGTCACCGCTGTACTAGAACCTTAATCTTTTCATGGAACACGGAAAATTTGAATCATGTAATTAATTTTTCTTGTTTTTTTTTTGTTGAGAATTGTAATTGCGGTGCAGCGACACAAATCTGAATTTGAATACGTGTCTCAAATTTCCTTAGAGAATCTCGAGGACAACCTTAGGACTTGTGTGCCTATAGGGAACTTACTCATCATATCTGCGTGGGAGACCGCATGTAGCTCGGTGCCTGCTGTAAAATCGGTTTTCCAAATCAATTTTTGTTTCACCAATCAAATCATCCGAGCCAACTAAGTCCCAATCTAAAATCTGCACAGTCAGTAGCGAATCTTGAGGAAAAGTTGCTTCAATCTCAAAGCACCTAAAACATATTTTCTTTGTTTTATATAAATGTACATGAACTGTTGGGTTCTAAATAAAAAGGAAATACACCGGCCAGTATTATTGCAAGTGAACTGTTCAGGGTTTTATGACATATAATAATAAGCGAATTTAATAAAAATATACCTACTTTCCAAATACTGGATTTAATTGTTTAGAAACATAATTTTCTTTATCACTGATCCTTTTTGAACCTAACTGAAGGACAACGTATGGATCGGCTTTTCCGTTCAAATCAGAAGGATGTAAATCATTAGCTTTAACAATATAAACTCTAACGAGTACATGTATCGGTTCATTGGACGGTAATCCTTGAAAGAAACCGTACTGTGGATCGAATCCCATAATTGTGTAATCGAGTAAATCTTTTGGTAAAGGCCACTTGTACACCTTCATTGCTCCTTTAAAGTTTCCAACAATTCTAGACTCGTCCTCTGGTTCATCATCGGTTTTCTTCCCTCGATAAAGCTCAAATGTATGTAACCATTCTTTGAAATGCTCAAACTCTGGTTCCGCCTCCAATTCCTTAGGATAGATTTTTAGGAGAGCCGTTCTCTGAACGTTCTTCTTTTGCGGGATGTGTTTGGGACTTAATTTTGATACGAATTTTGCTGCATGGGCAGATGATTTTAAACTAAATATTTTCTTTGAGGATTGTATTCCGGGACTTTTATCAGCACTGGCAATCAGAGCTGGACTGAAAAAGTCCTCTTCAAAGAAATGTGGCACATTGCCATTGCTGTTGTTACTGTTACTGTTTTTATTCTGAAATTGGTAAAGAGACTTTTCTCGACGCACCTCTTTATTCTTTTCAATCATAGCTTCAACCGACGCAAAATATTTCGTCCACCAATCTTGACAACTCTCGTCATCCTCAATAGATCCTAAATCACCTTTAGAGGAATTAAAAATTGGCATGTGTCATAAAAATAGTTATAAAGTTGATGCAAATATGTTGCATACAGTATTTTGTAATGCATTTATGCACCGCTGACAATCATAAAATCGTTTATTTTATTTAAGTTTTTAAACGTGAACTAATTCACAATTTTTTTAAATTATTTACTAACCTGTGCTTCCATCATTAATCAAGCTTTGCTTACGACGCAGATTTTGTTCAGTTTTATCTTTTTTCGTAGACCCTCTGTTTGACTCACAACCCAAAATTATAATTGTGTCTCCA
This sequence comes from Druon quercuslanigerum, assembly GCA_010014905.2. NCBI lineage: Eukaryota > Metazoa > Arthropoda > Insecta > Hymenoptera > Cynipidae > Druon > Druon quercuslanigerum. The sequence continues at coordinate 28,234 of JAAAKG020010874.1, read as the reverse complement.
TTATTGCAGTCGATATCAACAGCTAGTGATTCTGGAATGTTTATCATTTGTTATTTCGTTTTTTGGGATTATTGCTCTATTTCTTTTTATATATGCGAAGAAGCTTCTTTAAGGACTTCTCCTGATAAGTTTTTAAGTTAAAATTAATCAAAATGAGTTCAAATATCGTAAAATTAGTAACTGCGGTAAAACTATAAATCTATATAATGAGATTTTTGAAATGTGAAACATTTTCTGATAGAGAATTATCTGCTGCTATAGTACAATATTATAGAATATGAATTTAGTCTTCTTTGGTCATCTTTGATACCGCGTAACAGGCGTTGAAAGAAGAGTATATACCCAATGCATTACAAAGATAATTTTTTGACCTATTGTTGACATGCAGGTATGGATTTAAGGTTAAGATTTTTCGCACCTCCGAGAGCACCGATCACAAGGCCAATTACTAGAACCGAATATTTTTGGTACAGTCGTTCCACACACACTCAAGCGGGCGCGGTTGCGGATGGAGGGACCCTGTTCCAAGCATTTCTTCTGAATATGGTTACAATAATAATTAACAAGCAGTCACGAAGAATTGTCCCAGGTTGATCTTGAAAGAAGAATCCTCAAACTTTGGCGAAACAACCGTGCTGAAGGCTGAATGGCACCTGTGTGAGGTGTCTTAAACGGTGATTCTGGGATATCGGGTGTGGAAATTCGGATTCTACGTTAAAATTTTCATTAGAAACTCGCGGAGTAATGGCAATATATTTTTTGGCAGTGTTAGAAATTTAAAAAAATGTCATTAACTTCTGCTGAAGGTGACTTTACGCGCATCTGTAATAGCTCAAAGGTATGTTGCGCACAAAGTTTACAAATAAAATTCGAAATTGGCAAATAAATGTAAATAAATATATGTGATACTTAAATTAACGTAAAAAAAGAAGGCAATATTTTAAATTAGCAAGTAGATTGTAAAAATCTCGTCTCGTAACCTCAAGGACACCGCTTGACTGCTCTCAATTGCATCGCAGCGTTGTTGTCTGAGGTTTCCACTGCGTGGCGCTAGCATCCAGACGAAATTCTTAAAACTACCGACTTAAACTGCTACTACAAAAAGGTGCATTTGAAGCCGCCTTCGGCCCATGTAAATTACAGGTTTTTTATTTTTAAAGGTTTTAACGCTGCAGGGAAAAGTATTTTGATCAATAAAGCAGTAATACCATAACCATCTACAATTTTAATTGATTTATAAAAAAAGTGCATTATATATAATCCAATATTTGGATTTTTTAAACTTTTACCCAGGGGCGGATCCAGCCAGCTACCTAGGGTGGCGATCGTAGAAATATTATCTTGAAATTCTAAAAAAAAAAAAAAAAAAGGAAATTTTTGGCGGTAATTGCTAAAATATTTGTAGGCTCAGGGGGGGGGGCGATCGCCCACGCTCGCCCCTCGCTGGATCCGCCCCTGCTTTTACCTCAAATTCGTATTCAGTGAAACAAGGAAATTCTGACATTGACTTTCATGAAAAGCTTTCGAACTTTCAAATTGGTTCGCGAGCTTGAATTAGCTAAAAAGTTTGATTCTATAAATTCATATTTAACAATTCCAGATTAGACTAAGGTTTTGAATAATTTAAAAATAAATATTTACGAAGATTTGGAAACCGTTTGGTAGGTTCGATCGACTTAGCGAAAATATCGTCTCATGAGACGATTCGAATTAATATGACGTTTTGAAAAGACCATCACTTTTCTCCTTCTCCTTGCATTCTCGGATTGATCGCTCGATATGTATCAATAGGTTCTTCAAGATTTCGAGAAACGAACTATATTCGTGATCGAATTTTTGGTACCGGCTGACCACAACATCGCACTGCCACGGAGAGGGAAAAGAAGGAGAGGCATCAAGGCATCAAAAGAAAGCTGCAACAACTATACCCAACATTTTCTGTACAAGTAATTGTCCTTTTGATCCGTACTTTCGGAGGTGCGAAACTATCAGTGGTTCGAAACCTTTAATCCATTCCTGCATGTGAAAAATATTCTAAGGTGCTTGCTAGATGGATACAGAAAGCAGTCATCCTTAAGTCGCTTCATGTCCTCAAAACACACGACGGTTTCGCTGGCCTGTCGTTATTTTCATCAAAAAACGTATTTATAAGTGTTAAAAATTGGGATGGTTCGAATGAAATCAAATGTTAGTTTGCTGTCACCTGAAGTCTTCTTATTCTGTTACTTGTGAATTATTGCCAGTAAAAGGTAGGCAAATGGCACCCATCCCGGGCGGATTTCATTCAGTCACCATGTGGGAATATTATTGTTTTATCAGTTTTTAATTAATTATATATATACCTGTAGGACACTGCAACTGAATCAGACTTTTCTTCCTTTCTTCAAAATCTCTGGCTCTTTTGGTATGGGGAGTATACATATACTTATGTATAGAGTTTATAGTATGAGTACCGACAAGTGTGTAGCGCCCAAAGCTTCTGCAATCAACAGCTCTGATGGTCAATGGCGGCCGATAGAGTTCTTGTTCTGGTAATTCCAATTCCATAAATTTAATAGGAGTATTAAAATTTGGGTTCCTTTTTGCATTAGAGATTATGGATGAAAATAAGATACGGCCAGCGCATTCTACATCCACACGCGGTTTATCCACAGTCAACAGATGTACCCTTTTTAAATCTCTCAAGCCCCAAAATAGCACCTCAATTCTACAGTAAAAATAATAATCAATTCTCCTGTTAAACTAATATAGTTCAACATATAATAAATACATGACATCATATACTACGCACATAAATTTATTACATTCTCATCACAGAAAGTTTTATATTTTTGTGAAATTTGACTCCCCCCCCAGTTTTTGTCAAATTTCCACACTTTGAGACCCCCTGTATCGGAAATACAGATTTTTCCGAATGTGTCTATCTGTTTGTATGTCTGTATGTCTGGCTGTTTCCGTGATAACTTTTGAAAAAATTAATCTATTAGATTGGCCTTTCGTACACTCTTTTAGGGTCCTAAACTAAAGGTCAAGTTCGTTAGCTAGCCATTTTGGATAAAAATTCATAAAGTGGGCACATTTTGGAAATTTTTAAAACCATTTTTTTCAAAATTCTAAAATTTTCTGCACGGATATTTATAGTATTCAAAGAGTCGAACAATTTATCCTAATGACTTTTTTTCTAAAACGAAAAATTACTAGAGATATAGCATTTATAAAATTCCAAAAAACACACGAAAATGAAAAAAAATAAAATAAAAATGTTGCTTTTTGAATACCCTACAAGATTATCACAACAATTTTTTTAAACCAATTTATGTTATGCATTGTAATAGTATATATTTATGGAAGTGACATACAATTTGAGGGACAGATTCGAGTGCGAAGCACGAGATATGTGATGAGAATGTGTTTGTTAAAGCCGAAGGAGCTTTAACAAAAGAGAATTCACAATCACAAAATTACTGCTGTCGATTCTTTGACCTTTAGTTTTAAAAAGTCTGTGCACAAGTGCGGGGAATATACAAAGACCGAGCGCGAAGTGTTAGAACCAACACCCGCGCACCCTAGGCGCGCTCAAATGTTTTTTTTTATAGAAAATTCAACTTTTTGACTATATATATATAGCTATTTGGTTGAAAGTTAACTTTTTTGTTAAAGAATATTATTTTTGGGTTTAAAGTTTAACTTTTTTTTACGACGTCTTTTACTGGAAATTTCAATATTATTGTAGAAAATTAAACTTTTTTATTGAAAATGCAAATTCTTCTTTAAAAATGAAATTTTCTATTGCAAAATTACGTTTTTGGTTTAAAAATTTAACTATTTTGCAGAAAATTTGTCTTGTTGGCTTGAAAATTCCATAATTTGGTTGAATTTGTTTTCTTTTTTGACTAGAGATTCTTTTTTTCCAAAATTCAACTCTTTTGGTAAACACTTATCTCGTTTGTTTAAGAGTTTAAATAACTCAGGGACAGATTCGAGTGCGAAGCACGAGATACCTGATGAGAATGTGTTTGTTAAAGCCAAAGGAGCTTTAACAAAAGAGAATTCACAATCACAAAATTGCTGCTGTCGATGCTTTGACCTTTAGTTTTAAAAATTCTGTATACAAGTGTGGTGAATATATAAATACCGAGTACGAAGCGCGAGAACCAATACTTGTGTTATTAGAATATACCCGCGAAGCAGGCCGATTTTTTAAAATGCAGTTGTACATAGTTTTATATTCATTCAAAATAAACGTACCGATATTTAGATAAAGTTGGGCGTATTCCATTAGGAACTGGTAATATTAGACCCACATTTTGATCAGTATCCGAGACCTTGAAGTCAGGAAGAGTGGGAAAACCATAATCTTGGCTTGCAGGATATTCAAGCAACTCAAAAACAGCTAACAGCTCACCTGCTCTTCCAGCACCTCGAGTTATATCGTACCATTCGAGAGAGGGTGGAAATTCTGGCGGAATGTAAGATTCAAAGGCAAGTTTAACATGTGGCCGGGCTATTGCACGGCCAATGTACTCGGATTTTCCCTGAAATCAATTTATTCATGTATTCTTTCATTAAGTTTTATAAAATGCATTTGAAGCGCAAAAAAAGTTTTAGAAAGATAGCGTTATACTTTATTTACAGTATGTGAATATATATTTTGTGTTAAATTTTTACCACTTTGTCTTGGTCGAATAACTCTATGACGACTGATGGTGGATCCTTTTTAATTTCTTCTTCTGTTCCAAAAATTAATATATCGTCAAACACTAAAAGTTCGTCCCATGTTGGACTCAAAGTCTCCTCTATAACTTGTGTACATTTGCAAAATTCACCACAAATTACTCGAGCGAAAGGATCAGAAAGACCGGAAGCGTCGCTGCCAATTAGTGATCTCGCTTGATACATATGAGCCCTCAGTTGAAATTTCTGTTAGGTTATTTGAATTATTCGTGAATTATGGTATTATAAGAGCTGCGTTACAAAATTTTTTGATAAACTCACGTGCTTTTCAACATAATGAATAATGGACGGCGGCAAGGCTCGAGGCCTTTCAATATTTCTTAGCTCATGATTAATTTCATATCCCTGTGGTAAACCCTGAGTAAAATACTTTTTATGCTTCAGAATTCCAAGCCACATATAAATCTGCAGTTTAGTTTGAATCGACCATCCAGATGGACCAAGTCTCTTTTTTCCTGGAAGCTGAATATTTTATCACAAAGTAAGATCTCTTTCCGAAAACATACTTTTGATACGAGTATCAGAACCGCATTATGAATTATTTAGTTATTACTCACCTTTAAAAATATCGTTTGTACCTTGGCGCAATATTTTCCACATTCTTCATCAACGATAGAATAAATTATGTCTCTGCCAGAGATTCGATGGTATGCCACTCGTCTGCCTGAACTAATCACCCAAATAAAAACGTCAGGAAGAGAATCTTGTGGCTGCGAAAGAAAGTTTTTTTCAGTTTATTGTGTTTCGATCGATTTTCCTTTAACATTCATTTGACATACTTAATCTCGGAATGGAATGTTAAATATATTTCAAAATTGCTCATAGACTCGTGTACTTACATCCTCAACAAGAAACTTAAGTTTCTGCAAATAACTTTGAGCAGTCTTCAATCTTTCCTTGAAACTACTTTTAGTCACGATAGCTTTTAAATTTCTAGACATAACAGCCATATTTTCTAATTCAGTTTGACACAATTTCATTCTCTCTTTATCGAGTTTTGTCTTACCGACTCCAGGACCTGTCATACTTGATTTACTTATACTGATATAACGATTGCAATTGCTGCTAAGTTCTTCTAGCACTGCCTTTAGCAGTCTTTCACCATCAATGGAATCTTCGATGTGCGCCTGAACATCTGATAATCCTTCCTCCTATAGTTTAAATTTATAATAACAGTAGTTCTTTTGTGTAACTTAGGGCCTAGCTTATGCTCATGCTTGTAATATATATTTAATGAACTCACCAATTTATCTGCTATTTTGTTAATAATGTTGCTATTATACATTCTTCTCCTGTAATCCGGCCAGACACTTCTGACATGAAGGCACGGTTTATTGTCCCAATATGGGAGAAAATAATAAATTTTATCGTGAGTCATTGGTTTACTAGCTGGTGTAGTGCTTTGCCATGAAGCAGTAACAACTTGTTGCATATCTTCTTCATCCCCACTACCACTGGTTCTAGGGTTCATTTCACAAATTTTGGAACTCTCGTTGTGACCATCGAGAGCATTTCCAGCATTCCCAATTGAAATTTCAAAATACATTGGCTTATCACCTAATTTCTTGTCAATCATCGTAGCATCCATGATGGATGCAAATAGGAAAAATTCTTCATTTCTAGCATAAGCTACTTCATTAACTGGCACCGCCGCTTCAACTTCTACCTCAGATGGAGTAATCTCAATGTTATCTGTAATTTCGGTTCGAATGGCAATCAATAACCTTGCTCTATAAGAAATGCCTTCACCCAACCCTGTGTTGAGATTGGAATGTTCATCTATTAAACTATAATCCCTGATGCTTCCATACATGTGAATGAAAGCTGGTCCAAAGGTTGGTAAAAATCCCTTTTCGCCATCATTACTGATTTGTTTAAGATCGACAAAGTGTGTTCCTATCACTGTCGCATGAACAGGATCATTGTCACACAACTGAATTTTTATTCTTTGACAAAGGGGTGGAAACATCTCTGTGAACACTATTTGCTCGTTCCAAACGGGAGCGTAGCTATGTCTCTTAACAGACGTCTTACCCTTAAAAACCCATTACTTTAGTTAGGATAATTTAATTTCTTTAGTCTCATTATATACATATCAACGATACTTACGCTTAATCCTGCAAAGGACACTAGCACATAAGGGTCGACTAGGTCTTTCACTTCGCCTGTGAAAGCTTTTTTGACATTAGCCATAATACTGCTATTCATTTTGGGCAAGCCATCAGCTCTGTAAACTTTGACGATAAATCTAGCCCTTTGCCTTTCAACTGGAACCCCGTCAGGCAACAACAAATTTCCTTCTATATCATCTTCATCTTTCTCACTTTTGGGTGGAATCTTAACGCTGTCGCCTTTACCAATGACACTGACATCACACTTCAAATAACCCTTAGGACCACCTGCCACGTCATCTGGATCCGTTAATAAGGCCCATTTGTGGTAAAACTGGTGGTCTATATTTAAGAATTGATTGATTAAATGAACATAACACTTCAAACCTACTGTTTTTTATATGTGAGAATCCGCAAAAAAGGGACCTAACCGGCGGTACTTCATTTTACTCCATTTGAAAAAGTGGGCACACAAAAGAATGTTAAAAAGTACGTACAAAGGGACGCACTGAAGGACGTAAAAGAGCAAGTACAAAAGAACTTCCCTATTTAAAGAAAAGCGCTTACTTTCTTAAACTGAACCAGTGGATTTAAATAGGGAAATAAATTACGTACAAAGAAGACATTTTGTATCCCAATGTGACTTTGGTACTTCCTTTTTTACGTCCTTTGGTGGCGGTCCAGTACAGGAACACTGTTGAATAACAATTATAATTTTTCAGATATAGGAATAATATTTTTGACTATGAAAGAGCAAATAAAAAAACAATCGATTCTTATAAAAAACAAAAATTAGTTTTTTCCGCATTAGGTACCTTTCTTCGCGGAAGGTCACATATGATATATTAAGCTCAAAGCCCGAAAGTACCCACTGGTATATTTCTGCTTGTAGGGCATATGTCACGCACAAAAATTAGTGTTTTAAAAAGAACCTTATTACACGGAGAAAAAAGTTAGGGAATGCAAGTAGGTGACACTGTTGAAACATCCAAACAGATCAAAACAACAGCACGATCTTCATGCAAAATCAATGAAATTCTACTTGGAAATCCAATCAGAAACCAAATACAGCATTGAAGTTGAGAATCCAAGTTCAGTTACATTGTTGGAATAAGCAAATAGAACTTTACAGGTATATACAGTTATATATTAGAACCATCTTACAATTAATTATATTAGACCCTATTAGGGATTTTTTCGGGGTAATTGAGATAAACCATTTCGTATTACCTGACTGAGACCAAACAGTAGCCACATCCAATTTAAAGCTTCCTAGTGTTACATTTGCCCGTAATAAATTTCGCGATTGCTGCACCTACGTAATAAAATATAAATATTATATCATAATTATATAAGTGGAGGAAATAACTTACCGAAAGTGTAATGATCTTGTCAAACAGCATGACCGGTGGCATATGAAAGTCGAACACAAAATACTGAAATTCACGAAAAAAATGTAGATACGCATTCTTAAATCTGTTCAGTTAACCTTACTTCAACATTGTTTCGTCATCAAATGTGCAATTACACGAATTACCTCATTATAATAAGGACAATTCGTTGATTCCTTAACGCTTGTGTATTTTCGTTGATCGCCAATTTGTACACACACAACTGGATCCATATTAAGTCCAGCTAATTGCCTTGCTTCGATTATGGTGATGCACACTTGATAATCTTGTGCTTTTAAAGCTGCTTGTCCAGTATCACCTGTCTTTAGAATGAAAATCAATTTATTGAATTATTGAATTATATTTGTCTTAATATCATAGTGGATGCGATGATGTAATTTAGTGTTACCTTAGGCTTATGCCTTTTTGATGGTCTGACAATTACATCTTTCTGTTCATCATTGTTGGCGCTAAGTTGACTCTCATTATCCGACGGATTTAAATCTAAAGAAGATAGCGAATTAGTTCTTGAAGGTTCATTGGACGTTGCACAGCTTGAGTCTTGTCTGTCTAGAAGTTCCCGTGTTTCTGAATTACTGTCGCATGATCTGTCTCTAGGTGGCCTCTGCTTCCCCAATTTCATTAAATTCCGAACGTTCTTGAAAGTTGAATTTCTGGTAAAAAATACGCAGGCAGCGCCATTAATATTTGTATGGACATACGTTATTACAGATTATTGCGTAGATAACAAGAATCATGAGTACTAAATAACATCTAAAGTAGTTTATAGGCAAGATATTCGAAATTTACCTCTTTCGATCGGGTGACTTTTCTTCTCCTGATAAAGATATTCCACGTTTCATAAAGCTCTTTTTGTGCGTCTTTTCCGTATGTTGCCAAGATCCTCTACGTTTGCTTGTGTTTGCTTGTTCTAAGCTTTTTTCTAAGTTAGCAATATTTTGTTCAATATCAATTAACATTTGCTGCTCATCTTCCATTATTTCTGATACTGCATAAGAACTGCAACTTGCATTGGGAGGACTGTATCGTACTTCAAAACACACCATCGTCTGCGTAACCAAAGAAGCTAAATTGTTATTTGTCGCAAAAAACAATGTAGTTTTTTTTTCTTATTAGTTGTATTATTTCTCAGCGTGAGACGCGAAAGTACGTCTTCAGGATACGAAAGAATACCTTGAAGATCTAGACTATGACGTCTTCAAGATAATAAATAATGTATTCAAGGCGTAAAGTATCTCATAAGGAAAGAAACCAATGGCTTTGAGCCATAAAATTAAACATTATGTTTGGGCTCAAGTAATAAAAATAGGGCTTCAAGGCGTAATTTTTGTCTTTAAAATACAGAATTCAGGTATAATTGCATGCATTTAATAATTATTGTTGGTACTTTTAAATATAATATTATTCAACTTACCGGTATTGGCCTATTATTGAGATCCACAAAGGAATCCGTAATGAGGATTCGACCTTCTCTAACTACAGTCTGTAAAACCATCCCATATCTCGCTAATGTCTTTTCTTGTCTTAACACGCTTCGAGTTACGATAGCCAGTTGCAACAATTCTGTTTCATCGACAGGTCTTCCCAAATTCCAGATAAAGCTCTGCAGATAATAATTGTCATGAAAAGAAAATTAATTTTCTTATGCCGAGTCGATTTCCAAATAGACTCGTATTTTACACCTAAAATTTGTTACCTGATCAACTGCAATAAGTTCAGCATTTTCCTCCAAATTTCTGGAATAATGAGAAACACCTAAAAAAGATACACAAATAAAAAATACCAGACGCTCACTGTTAATACTCATGTTAATAACACTGTTAGTTTTTGAGAATACAAGGTTTAGCTTTTCACTGCTGGAGATGCTTCAATCACGAGTTTTTTTTTAAAGTATAAGTGAAGTAGTTGTTTTTTAATACTAAAAACATAATTGCAACTATTTCTGCATTGGTTATTAATAATCATTTATGTTCTGTGTGTTTCATACCAGTGAAAGCGAATACTGTGTTTTTTTTTTAATTTTGAAACAAAATTTACTGTGGCTTTTCTAAATAAATATGTCTTTTAAGAAACGTTTTCAACATTATTATATAATGCACAGAAAAATATAGACTGTTAGAAATTTCTCTTGTGATTTTACTATAAATGTAATGGAAGCAATATTCATATACGTGTAGTAAATTTGATATACCACGCATAGTAAAATAGAGTGCGTGGAAGTTGAAAGTGCTTTGATGCACCCAAATCTTGTCCAACATTAAAAACTAAAGTTCGTAAGTATAATCAAATTTCAACTTAGGGATGTGATTATCATCAAAATTCTCTCTAAATATCAAAATTTTTACGTGAGTACTGCTGCTCTTAGGTTAGGTGTCTAAATTATTTGCTTAATTGAAAGTTACCACCTAAAGCCCACTATATATTATGCTCAACTAGAAAAAAATATCATGCTTTAATATTTAGAATTGAACATTACTGCTAAAATTATTTAAAACTTTTTTTAAAGTGAAATTAAAACCTTTTCTCAGAGTTGATCAATATACATGTATATTACATTTTGCTGAGCAGCATCTTAATAACTATTTCATAGACTGAATTCTTAGGTTTACTATAAAAATGTATAGTAAATTTATTTTAAAATTGCAAACATTTTTAACAGTGTACTTAAATAATAATAGCAAATTTCTTGCGTGCTTTTGGTTCTATAAAATTAAAAATAAATCCATACTTTCGCAAATCAATTCGCACTCCGCGAACCTCCCTACCTGTTGCAAATTACATTATACATACAAAGTAGTCGGCCTAGATGAGCATGCAAATATTTTTGCATACTGTCTTGCAAATAATTTATGAATGATTTCCATTCAATGGTTGACCCAAAAATCATTTTTGTACTCTTTTACTAACAAATATGAGCAAACAAATGTGGTGGGGAAATCTTAACATGCGAAGTTAATTTTTGTTGCAGGTCAAGAATACTCTGAAATCGCGGTAAAAATTACCTTTTGTTTTTTTCTGTGAATAAGACGCAGAATTGATAAGAATTTTAAATGCTTACAAGAATTTGAGAATGGAGAGACAGCATTATGTTCTATCTAAAATTGTTATATTAGCATTTACGGAAAAATTTTTCAAGTCTTTTAATAATATTCTACAAGATCCTGAGCCATTTCCCAACATGTCAAGAATCATTTTTAATTGTTCATATATTTTAAGAACGGAACACACGTGCTGTCCATGCAAGTACTAAATTCGTTTCGATATATTACCTCGAAATTCGATTCTCGCAAACTTTTCACCTTTGCACTTTAAAGCTTGAACGTTTTTAATAATCACTGTAAGAGACATGATGTTGAGAATGCGCGCCTTTTATTTCACAAAATCAACATTTTTTGCTTAAAATCCTTTTTTCGTGGATGAACGGTACACGCGTCCGAATGGTTTGTTTAAAATAGACTTTAAAAATATTTGATCCCGTAGGGGATTTCGTGATTGATTTATTTTTGCTTAAAGAAGGGAGATTAAAAAGATTAAGGACCAGTCAAGTAATTCTATACGGGTGTAAAAAATAGACTTGAATTACTCTTTTGTGGGGATTTAGAGTAATCAGTTTGTGTTACAAGTTACAGGTGGCACGCACGATTAGAAGATCTTTAAGTGATAAAATCCCGAATTGGCGAGCCATAGTTGTGACCCCAGTGCGCGAGAACGCACCATAAACTACCCTCATCCCTGTGCTACCCTGTGAGAAAGCTCCATGAAATAATCTAATTCGCGCAGTCGCATGTATAAAACGCATGCGTGCCCGCCCGTATACGTATTACACTTTAAAAATATATAGTAAAGCTACCGTAAATTGATCTTATACGCAGATTCCTTTCTGAATTGCGATAACTATAATTCACATACACACAAACAATGCATAAGTGTATATGCTATGCTGTGTAGCCGTGGAGAAGTAAAGTGGCCGTTATTTTCCGCCTAAAGAAGCGCACTAAATGACTATCGCTTTTTAAAAAAAAAATAACATTATGCACTTATTAGAACACTGTTTAAAAAAATATGTTTATTCAAAAAACTTTTAAATCTGAAGTGTAGGCAAAAAATTGAGGTCGGATTCAAATTCAGCATAAAAATCTCCTGTATGGAAAATATACATGCCATCCCGGATCGAGGTCTCGGACTGGAAATGAATCCAGTAGAATATGTTTGAATCTGCGTGAATCAAAATGAATCCGACTTAATCCTATGTTTGTGTCCACATCAATAAACAGTTGTTTTAAATGAATCCACATTATTCTGAATAAACTTTTGTTCCGTGTAAGTTCCCTGGTGGATTAAAGTTCATTTTAAATAAGTTAGCTATCACTAATCTAGTTTAATTCTGATAAACTCCGCAACATTCTGCGATAATTTTTCATTTAACTTGAATGAGAAAAATCATTCAAAATATTTCTGTTTTAAATCTAAACTCATTTCGAATGACTAGAATAATGTCCATGTTCTTGCGGATGATTTTGTCGTCAATCCATAGTCATTTTAAATAATTTCACATAATTGTGAACCAGCCGATCATTCGACCTCAATATATTGGCATTCTGAAGTCATTCGGAATAATTTCACGCAAAAATTGATTCCTAATGATTCAATAATGATTATGAAGAAAGTTTTCATTGCGTCTGAATCCGTCTTCAGTTCGTATGATTTCCCTGTCATTCAGAATTAATTCAAACATGATTTTGCATTATTCTATAAACAAAGTTTTTTTTTGCCTGAATCCATTCTCATGTCGCATGCTCCCGTTTTTATGTGAAATTCAATCAAAATGGTTTCGCATTATTCTAAGGAAGAAATTTTTCGTACGATACCGAATTAAGTTTTTGCTGGCAAATCTTTTCTATTAAAAAGAAGATAATGTGCAATAAAAATTAAGCGTTTTAAAAGTCTTGAAACTATGCTGGATTGATTTCAAACACGAAGCAACAGTTGTTAGTTCAAAATAGTAATGGAAGATGGCGAAGTTTTCAAAGCAGTATGGTGACCAGTGGCACTGGAAGCTTATTGATCCTACCACCTTGCATATTTGAAAAAGTAGGTAACTTAGAATTACGGCACTTGACCTTTGTATTCTTTTTTTCCTGTGTGTGTTTAAATCGTTTAGAATTATAAGGTGTTCTAATGTAGAATATTTTGTATATGTATATCCTGTATATTTTTTGGAGGAGAAACAACGCCAATTTATTATATGTTTGTTTATTTGTTTTATTTTTCTTACACAAAATGACAGAAGAAAAATTTTGATAGAATTTGAATAATTTCATAAAATTCACGTATAACGTTTTGAGTTTTCTTTACTTGACGCGAAATCATATATGTGGATGTATCCAGATATACGTTATATACCTGTAGCACTGTCGAGTATAATACAATAAATTATATTTTATATAGACAGGAAAAACAGTATAAGATTTCTACCGATATCAGTAGATTACTTCACGCATTGATAAAACATAAATAAAATAATGAATTATATTTTTATTTGAGGCAGATTTACAACATGGATATTCCGTTTTCTTACATTTTTGAACATTTGGAATCCACATGATAAATTAAGTCTTTAAAGCTATCTTAGTAGCGCAGCTATTCATATTACTCACGCAAAGAAACATTTTGTTTGTAAAACATCAATTTCGCTCCTCTTCAGAAGGGTAACTTTTCAAATTCGTTGTCAATAAGATTTTGTTGGTTCCATAGTGCCTTCACATCGAATAGGTTTTATAATTTGAACAAAAAGTTATGCAAGATAGTATTTTTTCCTTGTCTCCCTTGTGCGCAACATCATATCGAGAAAATAGATCCTTTCAATATGAACGTACACACCTTTAAATGTTGATTTTCCTTCTGCCTAATTTCTTGACACAATTCAAAAAAAAGTATAAATATATTTTAAGCAAAACTAGCTGCTTGATTAAAAAATTCTTATACACGGTCATGCTTTTCTTAAATTTTATAATAACTAGGAATGCATATATACGTAATATTAATTTAACTTGTGATATGAGACTCTTCTATAATCCTTATAAGCATATATTTGCATGTGTCATTTAACCGGAAAATTCCAGATATTTCAAGTTCAAGACGAACCCTCTAGGTTGAAACTGGTTGAAACGCGAATCTCTAGGGCACTTTTTAAGTTAGAACTTCGGAAACCCGCTTTTGGAGAAAAATAGATATAAAGTCAAAACACTTCCGGATGCTGACATATAAGTATAATATGCATAAATTCAGTATAGCTTCTAGCGCCATACCTCACTCAAACCAGGAAATAATAATTGTAACCCTGACTTAGAAAAACGAAAATATCTCATAAACTAGCACCGGTCATAAGTTCCCTTTTAATGTGGACGCCCGCATATATAAACAATTTTTGTATGATGGAATATTATGTTTGTTCAGTTTAATAATATTTTTAAAAAGGAGTAATACTTGTTTTCTTAAATTTTCCTCATATCATGTATGTATATGTATATATAATCATTATTTGTTTACAAATGTGCCTTTTCCACAAGGTGACCAAGGATGGGCAAGCACTTCATTTTCTCAGTTACAAAGTCCAAGCAAAATCTTGCTACTTCAGAATGTTTGTAGACGAAATACAAGATGCCAAAATAGAAGGAATAGACGGCAAGCAAATGAATTACATAGAGCCTGAAAATAAAGTAAACAATGTTTAAACTTAATTCAAAAGCATCATAAAATATCAGGAAAATGAATTGAACTTGATAAATCATATGCATATAAGTATATACAGTCGGTGACATAAGAGCGTAGTCACGATAAAAGCAGCGTTTGGTAAATAGAAAGGCTGCAGGATTTTTTTTTCTCATACAGAGGGAAGAGATTCTAGCAGTTTCCCAAAATAATAAAAATGAGTGCCGCTTACGCTTCTCGCTTCGAAGTGTTTTTTTTTTGTGTTCGCACCCCCAAAGGACCCAAAACGACTTAAGCGGCTGCTGCAAAATACATGCGAAAGTCGAAGCCGTTGTGTGTCTTCACTTTAGATTGTCCATCTGCGTCGCCCGATGCTAATCACATCGAAAACGTTTGTGCCCAAATCAGAATGAGGCTTCGAAAAAAACAGGCCGTGTACCATAATTTGCAGCGGCTGATCCGACGAATTCGAAAAATTTGGAAGTCGTTTTCTAGAGAACACGCGAAAAATCTTATAGAAAGTATGCCTTGAAGATGCGAGGCCATTATTGATGCGGGCGGGAACTGGACCCCTGTTATTAATGTATTTGAATACGCTCTTATGTGACCGACTGTATATTATCAAAAATATTTGTGATTTTAAAATACATCTTTACACATCTTCGTTATTAGAAGGTGCACGTCCAGTAAATACATATAGCCATTAACCCAATAATAATCGTAGATATAAACTCGATGTAAAAACAAATTTTCTTTATAATCACGAATTTTATCCCAATTAAAAGGTAGCCTCAAGCTATAATCAATATATTGTAAATTTAAATTACAACATTTGTTGAATAACTCTTGGTAACTACGCAATGCGTATTGTAAAATTACATTGCGTTTTGGTAATAAATTTTCGTAACTATATTACAAGTTCACAAATTAATTTTCTTTGTATCCGCTTTCAATAGGAAGGAGGTCACGCAGGAATATGCGAGCTGAAATGAAAACCCTACGGTATGGAATATATTAAACTTACATTCTTTGGTGGATTCGTGCTCTTGGCAAAGTAGATAAATCCTCCTTCATACAGTACTGTCGTGCACCAAGAATAACGTTTTTCATATACTCCATTTCGTCTATACTTAAGAAGTCAATAGGAAATAACTGCTTGTCCTTTGAACTCATATCGCCCCAAAGTATTAGCAGACTCGTATTATGAAATACCCATTCCCTTGTAGTAAAATATTGTAAAACCTCAAGTCCATCCGAAATTCGCTTCTGTATTTTCACCATACTATAAGTAATTTATTAAAGTATTATTAGAAGAATATTGTATATTATACCAAGGACCATTTTGTTGTAATGTTGGAAGCGAATATGAGTTTTTGTGACGTGATGTACAGTACGCAATATACTTACAAGGTTTTCTGTCTAAATATCAGCATGAGAAAATCAATCAGATATGCTGGAATAACATGAAAGAAGAATACAAAGAGATTGTGGATAAATTTACTGCTGCGAAGTTCACCATCTGGATACCAAATTGCACCCTCAAACGGATATTTGTAGGCAACCTGTTTACCTTTCTCGAGTACCTCACCCCATGTGATTGGCAAAATGCCACTTTGGGTTATATTGTAGACTGGTA
This sequence comes from Druon quercuslanigerum, assembly GCA_010014905.2. Classification (NCBI taxonomy): domain Eukaryota; kingdom Metazoa; phylum Arthropoda; class Insecta; order Hymenoptera; family Cynipidae; genus Druon; species Druon quercuslanigerum. The sequence continues at coordinate 11,630 of JAAAKG020010874.1, read as the reverse complement.
TGTTTTTCGCTCTATAAATGAAATCAATTAGAACAAATAACAACATCGGGTCACGTAAGACTGAATGCAAGTGCGTCTTATAAACGCTTCTAATCATTATATTTTATTTTTCTAGGTCTTACTTTTCCACGACTGTCCCGACTTTAAAGGCAATTGCAATGAGTGCATTAATTGCCAAATCAACAGGAACAATTTCTGCATGATAATTGGCATTGCAGTGCATCGATCGGATTACTCCCTTTCCCCCACCTACTATTAATCCAACAGGTCCATTTAAATTATCAACCCATCCTGGCAAAGGTTCCTGCCAAGCCGGAGTTACTGTAACCACAGATAAAAGTTATATTCTCAGTAGAGGGTGGAAAATATATAATTATTGAATTACGAACGTTGGTACAATAACTTACCAATGGACGGTCTTGCAATAGCACATGGTAAGTTTGAATGTTCGTCGGCAACCAATTTTTCTGCAAGGCGTTTTGAATACGTGTATGTATTTGGATGTGGTTCCAATAACCTTAAACACGTTCATATACACACATAATTATAACCTTAACCAAAAAGCTTAACCAAACTAACTCTGCATATAACAATAAATTGGTTTACCCTGTGCCCACTACCCATATATGTTTATACACGGAGAAAAAAGTAACCAAGAAAGAATAACTATAGAAAAACAATGAGCGACTAGAAAATTTTTCCGGCGGACTGTGGTAGAGATAGCACTTTGCAGGCCAGAGTAAAGTTATCCAGCCGGCTTTTACCCCGTTTCACCCATTACGTGTCACATTTCTTACCCCCAGCTTTTTCTGTGCGTAGTCTAAGACCTTCATTGCAAGGAGAACCCATACCGAACTCTCAAAAGTGTTCCTTGCAGCCATAGAAAGGTCAAGTGCAAACTTTTCTTGCATTTCGATACTATACTTTCAAAGCATACGGTCGATTTGTATTGCCACGTGCTTTATGATTTGATAACGTAAAGAGGTTGGTTTTTTTTCTCCGTACAGAAACTAATTTTTGAATATAAATATAGAAAAGTTTACTTGGGTGTGATTAGATCGATAGCACTTTCATCCAGCCATTGCATGAGTCGCATAATGTCTTGTGGATCGTCTGGGGCATCATAGACCCGTTCACCGAGTTCATCTTGATCAACGTGACAGAAGGCCGTGCTCAAGTGAATAAAAGCTTTGAGGTTCTTCATCCGTTTGCTTAAATCCAGGAGCCTCCTTGTGCCCACCTTGAAGAGCAAACCGAACCTCGGTTACCTTGATCAATTATAAAAACACCGCATATACTTGGAAGCCAGATGCCAATTAGACTCACAAGCGTCAATTTATCCGCACATAGTTGTTTACGTATTATACTTTTAAAACCCATAATCCCACAGCAAATCACAAAGATATTTTTTATCATACAAATAACTATAATATATATTATAATATTTTGTGGTTAAAAAAGGTTTTGGTTTTCTCCGGATAAAGGATTTCGCAACGAAAACTGATAAAGTTAGGTGAATTTTTAATTTTACACATCTCTCTCCGCATATTAATCCAATAGAAAGCTTTGAGTGCAGTGATGACGGAACGAGAAATATTAACCGATTTTGCTGAAATTTGGAAGGCATACAAACAAACTTATTCACCGTATTCATTTCAATCGCATCCTTTAGCTTTGCTTCTAATCTAAGAGTGGCCGCACAGTGAAATACAATGTTCACTTCTTCCATCAAACATTTTTGTTGGTCGTCACTCAATCCTAGATTTTCCAGAGCCACATCCCCTTGTATTGTTACTAATTTCTTCATAACACTTGGTTTCATCTTTCGAATTCTATGAAACATCTAGATAAAAATATTGGAAATCGATATATATTTATAATGATGAGATGAGAAATGATGAAGTAAAAAATAAGGAAACCGCAAACTTACCGGCAATTTCAACATCTCGTCCACACGAATTTCTGGAGTTCGCCCTCTTTTAGGCCGCAATAACATATATATCTTATTGATATCACTACAACTATAAAGCAATTTTTCTATGAGTACTTTTCCCATGAGTCCACTGCCTCCGGTAATAAGAATCGTCTTTCCTTTATAAAATGTTTGTATTTCACTTAATTCGTCCATTGTTGTGCTCTGCAAAATTATTGAATTATTTACTTAGTATAATTATCAGTGTATGATCAGTAGATAAAATAACTTAATTAAAATAAACAATTTCTTTCTCTATTTTTAAATTTTTATGCCAACTATCACTGTTAACAATGTTGTTAATTTTAATACACGTTAAAGCATAAAGTGTATTTGAAAATAATGAATTTGTAAATTAAGATGAACTTAATATACAGTTATATTAAACTTATTTATTATGTATACCAAAATTAATATATTTGTATATGAAAACTGAAATAATACTCGCGTGTATTAAACCTAAGCGCAAGTGCATACATCGCACAACCCTGACATGCCAGCTGATGCCAGCCGTCAAGCAAGCCTCGTATCTGATCTTATGACAATTAAGTATTACTAATTACTGAATAGTAAATGATAAATAGAAACAGTGAATTGCCAGTCGCCTATTTAATTGAAAAGGTAAGTTAACTTGTTTAAATTAATTAATTTAGTTAGTTCTTCACAAGTAAGGCGTATAATTCTGTGACGAAGAAACCAGTCTTACATTACATTACAATTACCTTTCATTTTCTCAAAATATTTATAATGTAGACATTCGCTGATAGCTTATGTACTTGGATAGATAAAAATTCTATATTTTTTGATTGAGAAATATAATTTCTAATTTAATTAATTTGTTTCAGAATAATAATGAAAATAAGTCAATTAAGAGGCGGAAAAAGAGGACCAGCAAAAATAAAAGCGAAATCATTTACGCAGAACATCTTAACCGATTTACAAACTTTTTGTAATGTAGTTTACACACACACACACACACACACACACACACATATTTATTTATTTAAAGCAAATACATTATTTAAAAAATTAATGTTTGGTATCATTTCAAAACTATACCCAAAAATACCTAGATTTTAATTAATATACATGTGTATTAAAAAATCATATGCTTCGTTGTAAAATGATTACAAAAGTATATAAAACATAATGTACATGTGTATCAAAATTACTTCACATGTATATAGAATTGAATACACATGTGTATTAAATTTCAGATGTGTATTTAAACTTTCAAATTTGGTGGTATCTCAATTTTAATACGCGTATCTGAAAAAACTTCCAATACATGTGTATAAAACTTAATACAGCAATTTCTAACAGTGCAGAGTTATATATTATTATAAGCCTGTTCTGATTTTAAGCCTGAAGATTTTTATTTACATAATTAAAGCACAGCAAAAATTGCTGGGCTTCTCTCAAAACTACCGAGATCATTTTTTTAAATATAAAGTTTAAAATATTCTCTTTCAATAACTTCTTCTGTATTTTGCCAACTCGAGATTGAAAAATGATACCAGTTGTGCTTGAAACTGTTTTAATAATTCCGAACTTAGTCCTAAATGGATTTCTACATTTTACTTTCTTGATTTAAATGAAGACCCTGAAAGTCTGAAGTTCTGCTAGGGTAAAAGTAGTTTTAACTTCTATAGTATATGCATCCAATTTCGCTCTCAAACTTTTTCCTGTGGAAATTTCCAGTAAACAAGATCGTTCGCGACCAGTTGCGACTGCTTTTTTTTGTACACAGCGAAAATGTAGCACTATATCACACTATATTTCTTGTGGAGAAAGACGTTGTGTAAGAATGGTCTAAGTATATTAAACTCCATTCCCCAGACGTAGAAATCAGTGAAAGGCCGCGAATACGGCAATGGAAGTTGGTACTTGCTGAACTGTTTCCAATAACACATCGTGCACTCACAGACAAATAGAGTGATTACTCATTTGCATATTAATTTCACGGATCGGTAATTATAACCCAATTCTCGTAGGTTGGGGGGGGGTAAAATTTGACTCAAGATAAAACTCAAACCATCGCGAGTTTGTTTGTTTATTGCTAATTATTTATTATTCTGATTTAACGAATATAAAATTCCATAATTTTATCATAAACTAGAAATTTCAAAAGTGATCCATTAATTTTTCCAGAATTTTTATGCATATTGACTACATTTTCAAGACACCACCCGGTAAGGAGGGATGAGTTCAGAAAAATTCAGCCGTTTTGGGAAAACATTCAAAAGATGAGAGTATTTGAAAAATTAATAAAAACTAAAGTTTTAAGCAGAACAACACACGATATGAAAAAAATCACAAGAAGCAAAACATTGCTTTTTTTAAGAATTTTTTTGAAAAATTCAAAATTTCGAGCGAAATAACCGATTTTTTTAGTTAGATCTTAAAATTTGCTTTTAACTTTTTAATCTTACAAGACACTTGATGAGAATATGTTAGTTCAAGCTAGAGGAGATTTAATAAAAGAGAATTCACAATCAATAAATTCCAGTTTTCGGTGGTGTTACCTTTAATTTTAAAAGTCTTATGCTAAAATGTATTATCGAGCACGAAGCGCGAGTTGCAACAGGTGACCGACCGCCCTAGTGCTATGTAATTGTGCCCGCGCAGCAGGGAGATTTTTAATATTAGTTTAGAGTCATTTTAAGGGGCGTTAGAAAAGAAGAAGAATATCAACAGTGTAATACATTTTTGGTCAGATTTACAACTTTCGGTGGAATTACGTAGTTTTTCAGGATAAACTACTATTATTATCATGCATAAACTTTTAGGACCTGTGGTATTGTGAAATTCACGAATTATTTTTTTCCGTCCCCGCCCCTCTCCCTGTACAGTGTGCATCATTTTAGTTTACTAGCGCGTGTCATTTATTAATCTGAAGTTAGAAAATTAGAATAGTATATAATTGGCTTCAAAATAGGACGCTCTAAAAATAATCCTCAATATAAAAAGAACTTGATAGTTTTTATATACTTTCAATGTTTACTGTAACGAAAATTATTTCAATCTCTGGATTCCCGCCTAATTTAGGATCTAGTCGGAGTTTTTTCAGAGTGCAAGTTTTCCTGGGTGCTTTTGTACAGTTTTCGACGAAAAATCGTGAACCGGCTTGATTTTCCGAATAAATTCAGACCAATATTTCAGCGTCCGAAATTTTTAGGAGGGTCTGTTATTCAATTTGGAAATATAACTTTATTTTTTGGATTCTTTACATTCCCGTTAGCTGTTCTGCCAAATAATGATTAATAATTGTATGACTTATTATTTTTCACAAATCATTGAAAAAAAAATCTCATATTATAAAAATTAAGAAACTTTAAGTATATTTGTCAATATGTTCTCAACAACAAGAAAAAGTTTTCAATAAACCAAATGAATATTGTTTTTTGCCTGGTCTGTCATTATGCGTAAATACGCATAATTAGAGACCAGGCTAAACACTTTATTGAACACAATATATGAAACGATGACCAATAAAACACTTTTTATGAGTACGTGAAAAGCATCATATAGCATGCAAGCAAATAAATCAACTTGCACAACTGAAAAACGACTTTCAGTAAATTACGGCCGAGAGTTGCGTATACTATTTTACAACTTAATGGCATTTCTCTCAAGTTGCGCTCGCAAGTGAAAATGTTTTAATTTTCAAATCGCATGTATTGATGGATAATCTAGTATAATAATTGTCATAGTTATTATGCCTTCCAACAGCTTATTAACTTTATACTATTATATCTTTCATTTCAAAATTTAAATAAATTTATTTTAATGTATAACAATACAGTATATACTATATTGCATTTTATTTGTTTTGTACATATAGGTATTTTAAAAATGAATTTAAATCGATCTTATAGTTTACATGTCCTGCACTTTTCTTTTGGCAATTATTTCTGCTATATATAATTTACTTTTGATGCATAACTAATAATCTGCATGCACTTGTTTTTATTAAAAGCCGCATTTATTTTTTTTACTATTTTTTTTTATTTCTGCCTCTATTCAAATATAGGATTCTGTCGACCTTATTGTTTACATGTCCTGCACTTTTCTTTTGGCAATTATTTCTGCTATATATAATTTACTTTTGATGCATAACTAATAATC
>JAAAKG020010863.1:0-21025 GCA_010014905.2 Druon quercuslanigerum | reverse complement strand
ATGATACAATTTTTTAAAATAACGATTCTTAAATTGTGATGACTTTGAAGGTCGAAAATCCGGAGTTTTTACTTTTAAATCTTCCAAATTAATAAAATTTAAATTTTACATTATCAAAAACACAGAATTTTAAATAGTAAGACATACAAATTTTATAATTTTGAATCTTAAATATTTTAAATAAGAAATCTTAAATTTTAAACATCAAAATTTCAAATTTTTAAAATGCTGAAGTTACAATAAAAAAATTATTGAATTTAAAATATGTAGATTTTACGAATTTTTCCAGCATTAGGACCTATATTTTATAGAAATGAACCTTTGAATATATTTCTTAATATTTTATTTTTAAATAGTTACAACTGAAAGTTCTGTCATGTTAACGACTTTCAATTAAAAATTCGTCAATTTTGAATACTTAAAACCTTGAACTTTTATACTACTTTTTAAGGTTAAAATAAACAAGTCATGCCTCTATTGTATTTCATTTTAGAAAATTATTTCATTCATGTCGTTGCGCGACTTCTTATTTTTATGTGATTAAATTTTCCTTTTCACACAGATTAGTTCTATGCTAAAAGGAATCATTTAACCTGTTGTGGTATATCTTTTTAGAACAATGTTTACTATAAAAAATAGACTACCCTAATCCTTATAGGATAATATAAGAGTAAGATTTTGTTTTTGCTATTTTCTAGGAACTAAACGATTCCACTGAATACCGTCTTGAGCCGTATCTAAAGAGGAGATTAAACTACTTGAATTGCATGACTCGCGGATCCTTGAGCGCAGCCATTCTCAAAGGAAAAGAAAACCTAGTAAAGATAATCCTATCTAGAGGAACTCCAGTCAACTTTACAGATCGGCTTGGTCGAACACCATTACATATAGCGGCTGGAAAGTCTGATACAGCGATCATCAAATTATTATTAAAACATAAAGCTAATGTAGATGCGCAAGATTTTCAAGGAAGAACTCCACTCCACTTTGCAACTTCAACTGGAAATCTAGAAATCATCAAATTACTCGTAAATTCCAGATCTCGAGACGGAAAAAGTGCACACATTAATTCTGGGACTTTTCACAGATACACCCCTCTTCACATTGTAGCGCTAGAGGGTCGCTGGAATTTGGTAAAATACTTTGTCGAGCACGGTGCAGACGTTAATGCTCGAGAATCGTTAACCGGCTGTACTCCTCTTCACTTTTCAGCTTGTTCTGGGCATGTAAGAACAGTACAAGAACTTATAAAATGTGGAGCTGATGTCCATGCTCTGACAAAACAGTGCTATAGTCCACTACACTACACAGTGTTTGGAAAGATGCGCACAAAGGACAAGCAAAGGAGAAAAAGACTTTCATGTTTCACAGAACTTCAGATGCAGAAACAAGCTAAAATAATTGATATACTTTTTGAAGCGGGTGTGACATTAAATCCTGATAATAGTGTTCGATCGCCATTTCATTTCGCGGCACAAAGAAATAATGATGTGTTATTGCAGAAATTTCTACATTATGGCGCGCAGGTAAATGCTCTTGACAATAAAGGATTCGGTGCAATACATTTAGCTGCTGCTGAAGGTACTCCCAACATTATTAGGATTTTACTCAATGCGGGAGCAGAAGTTAATATCAAATGTTCAGTTGGTAATCTGCCTATACATTATGCGATTATGTATTGTAATGGAAAAGTTATATCAACGTTAGTTCAAGCGGGTGCTGATATAAACGCGAAATCTAGCTATGATGACCCGGTGTTTCTTCTATCATTTAAAAACAAAACTGATCCGAAAAATGAATTTTTGATTATCTTGCTTGAATCTGGTGCAGATATTAATGCTAGGGATGAGTTTAACAATACCATATTTCATTTACTCGGGCATAAACATCGTTGCGGGTACCATGATTTTTTTGCGTCTATCATCGATCAGTTTCTGGATTTTAACGCTGTAAATCAAAACGGTAAAACTGCTCTGGACTACGCTCTTAAATTGTTAAAAGACGATCGGACTGAAACTGCTGCATTTATCATTAAAGCGATTGTGAAAATGGAAAGCGCGAATAAATTCAGTATTAATGAGTTGAATAAGAAAATAATTGAGACCAGGTGTTTGAAGTTTTACGAAAATTGTAAAAAAGAGTTGGAGTATCTGAAGATGAAAAGAGTGTGGGGGAATATTAGCTTTTATGATTTACTAGATCAACCAATGAAGAAATTGGTGACATATGCGAGAAACCAAGAATTGATAAGCATTTTAAATTCAGGTATCTGCTGGACGTTTCCAGCATATGGAGATTTTATACAACGGCGAATGCAAATAGCACTGAAGAGAAGAATAATGTTAGACAACAGCGTTGCTGTTTTAGATAGCCTAATTAAAATAGCCCATTTACCGTGGTTTATAACCCTAGAAATATTGAACTTCTTGAATTCAAGGGACTTAGAAAGCGTTAGCAAAGCATAGTTTTCATACGTATAATATTGTATGTATTTATGTGATTGATTTATTTTTATGAATAATTTATTATGCTTATTACGTGCAATAGCTTTTTTTAATATAACTGATACTCATAACTATATTTATACAAAACGTGTAAAAACTGTATATAGAAAAAAATACACATTAAGATTAATAATACAGAAAGAAAAATATTTGCATTATTTTTTATATCTTAATGATCCTAATAACGCATATTTTAAATAATCCAACTTTTCTCCTTTAGGTATATTTTCGTTGAATTTTCATCCATATGACAATTGAATTTAAAGAAGTCTGCATGTATTTTATGAAAGAACGCCTACGCGTAGGAAATAAACATGAAGCACACAATGGCTCTACTATCGACAAATTCAGCAAAGTTGAGCATACTAACAAATACTCGCTGCTTCACGAGGTAAGAAAAAAAAATTTTCATTTTCATATTGTACATTAAATTATTTTTTATCTATAAAAATAATTAATGCACGATAAAAATGAGCCGGCACAAAAAAAAAGACATCACGAATTGTATCTGAAATGGCATGTTAACGTTTTTATTGAAAACGGTTCATTCACTAGAAAACGTTTCTCAAACATTCATGCATTAATAAAAGTTTATAAAATGTTAACATAAATTGATTCTTCTTGCCTCAAGAATAACCAATGACAAAATCAACTGATTAAAAAAAAACAAGAAACTGGAATACACGCTAACGTTTTTATAAAAGTTTATACTCATTTTACTTTAACTTTAATTGGTTTTTCGGTAGGTGTAGTTTAGTGTATCTCAAACATTATTATATATTTATAAAACGTTAACACGTCATTTTAGTTAATTTTGTATATTTAAAAAAATTCTAATCAATTTTAACCTAAATTGATTATTCTCAAGGCCAAAAAATGAACTTTGAAGTACTGCTAAAATACATTTTATTTGTTTATTAACTTTGCACCTCTACAAATGCTTATTTTCTTAATAAGAAAATAAGCTATAAATTGTTTCAAAATTAAAAAAGTAGGAGTGTCAAATTGAAATAAATAACAAAGCTTTTTCCACACATACATATATAAATACGTATTTGTCACGTTTTAAAATTGCTTTGTGGACTTTTAAGACATTATTTCAACTTCTTTCCCTGCTACAGAATCCCTTAAAATTGTATTGTATTTAATGATCCAGACCTATATGCTGTTGTCTATTATTTTCTGAAGGTTTAAAAAAGAGACTTCTGATAAGATTTAACAAAATAACTATATCGATAACTGTTTACTTGAATATCAATGCTCTTGAATTTGATTTCACGAATTCACTATAATTCTACATCAGTCATGGTTTATATTTGTCTAAATACTGTATTTATAATAGAGAACTAATTTAGCAAAAATAAGATTATTTGCTCATTATTCACGTAATTTTTTTAATACCCAAATTTAATTTAAAAAGTTTGAAATTATATAAAGAAAATTCATGAAAAATCATTAAAATCTAAAGTTCCTTATCAAAAGTTTCTTTGTAGAAGCAAATAGATAGCCGACTATCCACAAATTTTTACGCATAATCTTTTTCCAAGGTCCATTATAGTAATAAGCGATACTAGCATTATCTTTTCTAAGCCCAAGAAAAGCTACAGATATATATTTATTGAAAAAAGCACACTCATATTACTATCATTGTAATTTGAAATTTTGGATTTTGGAAATCTACTACAAATCTTATTTTCAAGAATGTTAGGAATTTCCTGTAACTAAATGGGGCATTAATTCGTCTAATTGACACCAAAATTAATTATAAGCGGTTTAATTGATTATTTTTTTGATGAAAACTATATCTTTGACAACTTTCTGAAAATAATTAGGAACATTAATTTAAATTCTTTTGGGTTTTTACTAATAAAATATTAATTATTCTCAACTATGAAAAGTTATATTTTAAGACCAATGAATTGATCGTATTTGATTAATTTTTAATAAAAGGGAGGAATGAAATACGTTTGTATAATTTATATATAATAAGGATTAGAAATTATGATTTAAAATGAGCTAAGGATATTCGTACGGTCGCCAGGACGAATAGAAAAAGCACAACGTGACGCCTAAAAGGTACTATAGTGACGCGACTGGCGGGATGCCAAAGGTAGTTCTGCTATTCGTCCGGCCCGTGCGGTATAAATAAACGTAACCTCTGTGTATAATTGTAAGATATTATTTTTTGTTGTAAGCAATTATTAATTTTTATTACTGGACCATTAAACATTTTTTAAAGTATTATATTTTTATTTTTCGTTTAAAGTATAGATCCTCACATGTAACCTCAGTTTGAAATAAAACGTAGATCGTCACTCATAGTTTCAGTATAAAATACAAAATATAAAAAAATATAAAATTTTGATGAGTAAACATAAGTTTCTGAATTAAAAAATAGTATTTTAAACAATTGTTAAAGAATATAGTAACCGAGGCTATTTTAAGATTTCAATTAACATTTTTTTATATTTATACACTCAGAAAGCAATTTGGCTGAATATGGTTATTACATGTACAACTATATATTTGGTTCCCGCTCTTAAAATTTTTGGGTTTTGAAACTAAATCTTTTGGTGTATGGAATAATTGATTGACTGAACACAAAAAATGTATGGGGTCTATCAAATTTTAGGTCAAATCAACCATTTGCCATATCAACCCAAATTTGCATGTGTATCGAAGTAAACAGTTCGTTTGACAAACGAAAAATTAAATTACAACTAATACACCAAATAAATTCCGCCCTCTGTACACATATGGCGCTTTCACTAACCGCAATGTATACTACCGGGAAAATAAAAATATACCATACTTACCATTAATAACATGATATATGATAACGAATTGGAATTGTTTAATTAAAGTAAATTTTAATCATTAAAAAAATACAATCATAATTAAATATTAATTCCAAAAGTACTTTGCAAACCGTCCGGACGACAAACTAGTACTTCACTATTCGTAGGATCGGCCGTATGAATAGTTGCTATAGTTTCTCCCGGCCAACCGTATGAATAGACACTTAATTGCAAATTTGTAGCATGCCATATTTAATATTTAATATGAAATATAATCTATATAAAATAACTTATACAGTAAACCTAATAGATATTGTTTGTGTGAAGTTGGATAAAAACAGTTTTTTGCAACCTTTTTATCCAAATTTAGATAAATAATATCTTTGGGATTTATACTGTGTACTCGTTATAGTTGAATCGATATACGTATGCACACTAATAATATCTACAGAAAAACCTCAAATAGACATAGGTTTTTTCACCTGTAACTGTTCTTAAATTAATATTATAAATCATAGGGCAATTGGAATATAATTTTCAGTTCAATTTTATAATTATTCCTAATAAAGAGAACGATGATTTATAATGGAAATAATAAAATATATATTGTTCAGGTGTTTGAGAGTTAAAAAGTAAAAAATTACAAGAACGGCAACAATTTCTTTGTCAGTGCTTTTAGAGAAAAATCTTTTCTGTAGGAAATAAAATACCTATGGTTTAAGTAAGATTGTTACAATAATATACTAAATCGAATACAAATTTAAATAATCATAGCACGTTAGGCTTTAATCAGTTTCAATATAAAAGTTCTTGACCTTGAAAATTCTGTTCAGAAAACATTTTTTTAATCTTGAAAATTTATTTAAAAAAACTTATGAATGGATTTCATAAAATGAACACCAGGTTTGATTTTTATTAATGCTTTTTTAATTTTTTTCAACAAGGTTATTAGATCACTTTCGCTTCAGACTGGATAATTTATTCGCAGAATAATACCTTTTAAGAATTTAAAAGTATTTTTTGTTTTAAAGATTAATCGAAATTTAGGAATATATTTTTGTATTAATGCTATAAAGAAACCTTCGTTAAATACAAAATTTTAATTTCATCAGAAAATATTACGGGAGATTTTTTCGGCTTTTTATACAAAATAATTCTGGAATAGTAAAAATGGGAAAGAAAAAAAATCAAAAGTTTTCAAAGGGCTTGAAACTTTTTTCATTTCATATAAGCTCTAGTGCTAAACCCCTTGAATAACTCTATTGAGAACAAATTCTTCTCAATGATGTCTTTAAAAATTTTAATTGAAGCATTTTCAACAAGGGCTATACAGTACATAAGTAGGTTAAAACAAAGAATTTCTAAAGGAATTCGAGTGGATCAACGTTTAGGTTGGTCCCGGTTGAAACTCACCGAAAATATAAAAAAAATATTATCCATACTTTGGAAATGAATGTAGTCTATTTTCTCAAACATTGGCTAAAAGTAACAGGAAAAAATCCCCTGATCGAATCAAAGGTTGGATCGAAGCATGGTTAAAGAATAAGTCGCAACTCAAGGTAAATACTTATATATCTGTGTATTTTATATTGTCGACAAAAAGTAACAATGTACGGTTACACCGTATAGTTTATCTACAACAATCTACAGTAGATTACAATGTTTTCCTGTGTTGGATGGGCGGTGGTTGTTGGGAGTGACGGGGAAAACTGGACGGGGAGGGATCATGGTCGATGCAGGCCTTCTTCGTTCGTGCTCCTTTATAATTATGTATATGTATTTATTCTAATAATTTTATCGCTAAATGATAAATTATTATTCGATAGCTCTATAACCGTACTTGGTATGGAACAATGCGTACAGTTGTTTTTTAAATAACTTATTTACCCATCGCGCGACGCTCATATTACTTCTTTCGTCCGCTTCACCGTGGAATCTCGTTCAACAAGAATTAAAAATAAAAACTAAATAAAACTTGAAAAATGAAATTATCCTTCGTTCCTTTATCACTTTCATTTCCTACCTATAAAGGATTTGTTACTGAGTTATAAATAATTCTCCTTTATGTATTAAAAAACGATTTGAATTCCTCTAGAGAAAAGAGATACCAAAAATGAATCAGAAGAAAAATACAAAAATTTTCTATTCATATTTTCTGAAAATTAAAATTTTGTTATTTCTTTACAGAATTAATTCAATAAAGAACTGTATGGACACAAAAATTGAATTTGTAGGAAAAAGGCATTTATCCCATTTCTCTGTGAGTGACTCAATGGATTCTATCACGGCTATAATTACTATCTATAATAAAGTCACTGATTACGATTATGATGCTTCTGTAGTCTCGACTTTACTTTTGGAAAATAATTAAATCTGTATAATATAATAACGCGGCATATAAAACGCAGACACATCGCGATTTCAGATTAAGGAAAGCGCAATGCGTCCTACTTTGTACAACATCCAATTAATTACACTTGATTCAACGTTGATGCGACGAGTAACGTGACAATTTTAGGTTTACGGTGAAAATGTGAATGCGTGTATGCCAGTGAAGCGTTAAATTAAATTGCGAATCTACGAGGTAGTACTACGTTATAAAAACAGCCACTATCTCGAAGTGCTCGGTTTCGGCAAAGAAGACTGTACATATTTATAATTTATATAGCATACTATAATAATAGTCATTAGTCCTTTAACAATAACAACCAGAAAAAAGATTCTCAAGAATGCAGTAGAACGAAGATTTATCCACGCCTCCCAGACATAAACTTCGCACTATGTATCGTTAACGCTCTTCCATTTATGAAAACCTTTGACACCATTGAAATATTTGAGGTTTTTGTGAGTAAGAGTCAGAATGAACAATATTTTTTCAGATAGCTGTGAAGTGGTATAATAATATAAGATCAGCGCATCGTGAATAACGAATCACCATTTGAGAACAATTTTCGAGGTGATGGTGAATCTGTCACCAGGATTTGATGCACATTGTACAATGCACGTTCACTAGTATAAAACATGACTTTGAACATTTTTTTTTCTGAATATGAGTCCTGCCGCCCTAATGTCATCGACCAATGGATAATCACTAAACGTTATTTACCAATGCTATAATGCAGTATATAAGAGTATTTTAGATATGCAGGAATTTAAAGTTCTCCCGGAGCCCTGGGCTAGAAAGAACCGCGCAATAGTAATCAGTGGTAATCGGCGTAAGAATATTGTGCATAACAAGACAAAAACCGAGAGCCGCATGGTTTATTTGGCTTCTAAATGATCATACAGCTGACATCCAATTAGAATGAAGAATGGATTTAACGAATGTTGACCAATTTTTCTTTAAAATTTGATTCGCGATATAAGCTGGCAACATGGTTTCTCGGCATTTTATCTTGCATTTACGCTTGTGTAGCTTTGAATATTGATTTACGGAACTGGCGGTCCCAAGTAGCAATTACAATTTGAATTATTATGGGCATTCCCTAAAGAACGAATCATTCACAAGTCTCCACTTTTAAAATCATAAAAGATCGTTCATCTCACTCTCTAAATATGAATCAGTGAAAAATTTACTAATTGAAATAGTAGTTAGGTATTTCAATGATCAATCAGTTTTTTTGGACTCATTCACTAATTGGTTCAGTAACACTAGAGTAAATCATGTAAAACAAAACCTCTAAGTTTTAAAGTTAGGCGTTGTTACTCTTTTATTTAAGTAGCAAAAAGAATTCCTTACTGAAATATTTTTTATTATTCTCGGACTGCCAGTCTGTTGCATTAACTGCGGCAAAAATATACTCTAACTAGTATTAAAAGTACTTACTTAAAGGGTGTGTACATGGCAGTCCAGTGTTGAAAGTAAATTAATATTTGAGGTTATCTGTCATTTAAAAGCATCGAAACTTTACACCTTTTTTAATATTTGATAATGTTTATGAGTTCTTAATTTTTAATGTGATTAGTTGATTGAATCTACTAAAATATTATTTTATTAGGACTGATAAATTGACATGGTGCAGTGCTGTTAATTCTCAAGTGTTTATTTCACTGAATGAATAAGTCACTTTTCACTGATTGTCAGTGACCAATTTTCAGCTATTTCAATCAGTGAAATCTCACTGACAATCAGACTGATTTAAAAATTCAATTTTCATTAGGATTTCTTTCTTGGGTAAAGACTATATTTTTTAGTATTGATTGCTACTTAGGACGTAATATTAGTACAAGAGCATTGAGTAGAGATTGTTTGAGAATAAGATGAAAGCGATATAGTGTATCAGTTACAGTAATTTACAAAGTGGCATGGAATCGGTTAAAATTTCTTACCAGAGAACGCGGCAAGTCTCGAGCGAGGTCTCGAATAGCCTCACAAGCTACCGTAACGCTTGACAATGAGCGAGTTTAGTACCTTGGAGTATTTTTATAAGCGTAATTCGCGCTTTGATAACGGATTTTAAACGATACTTGTTTTTGTGTCCTGAACAAGGTTAACTTAAGATTTATACCACCGACAATATCAAACTCTTCCCTCTTTATTACATTTTCACTTTTATAACAATTTTTTTAGTTTTGGGGCATTGCTTTTTAATTGCCCTTACTTTTCAAGACATGTCCTTTGATTTCTTATAAATTAAAAAAAAACTCCTTTTCGATAGTGCTTCCATACCGATTTTATAAAATAAAAAAATAAGTGATATCAAGTATTTCTTGGCGCTTAAAGCATTGTATCACTTAATTTCACCTTAATTTTAGCAATTTTTTAACATAAAAAGATTTGAGTTGGATCTATGAATACAAGTATCGATGATCTGATGAATTAATGAATAATGAACTGATAAATTAGTGAAAAACTTCATTGAAAAGTGCACTATTTTGATACTTTTTAACACAATACATAATCTTGTAACGTTTTTCTTCTTTCTTTCATCATAACCGACCGTAAATAACCAATTTAAACTTCTTCTTTTTCTGACTCTTCGACACTAAGAGAATTGATCGTGAAAACATTCCGTGATTATTTGACTTCAAACCAGTCGCTTCTTTCACGCTCCGTTTCTTCTTCCAATTTCCCTCAAGTAACCGCTCGTTTTTCTCAACTTTGGGAATTCTTTTAAAAGCAATAAAAACCTTAAAAATCTTATATTCAATAAAAACGCAAAATGGTTTTACACTTTACCGAAATAATGCTAAACTTTCCCCAAATTCTAAATTTTACGAAGAATATGATAAAGAATTTCCGGCGATAACTAAGTTTTCAAGCAAAGATTTAGTGCTAAAAATTAGTTAATTTATTGATTGTCGATTGAAAGAAGTTTGTATTTCAAAAAATAGACAAATATTGTATTTTTTTAATGAGGTTGTTCAATCATTTACGTATTATTTTCAGGTCTCATAATATAATTACTAAGTATTTATACCGGAAAATTCGTGGTCTATTCCATAAAATAAAAAAATTTAAGTACCAGCAGCTATTGTATATCATTGTTCATATTTTCTACAAAATATAAAATCATTCTTAAATCTTCAGATCCAACTCAAAAATTATTTTTGTCTGTAAACTGCAGTACTTGACTGACCAATCACTGCTAAATTCCATGAAACGATTTTTATCACTTTTTTTTCCTTTGTTATATATTTGATGCTAATAAGCCAGAAAGAAGGACTTTTGGACACCTAATTCTGATTTACAATCTTTTCATGCTGTGATTTCGGCGCATGAAATAGTCCATTAGAAAGTAGATTTCATTTCGATCATAAATCAAATTTCATGAAACTGAGTAAATCTTAATAAAAACAATTTCTCTTGGAATCGCTACATAAAAATCAAAGGTGCACGACTCGCAAAAAGGTTAAATAAATATTTTGCTTCGTCATTTGTCTATAAAAATGTAAGAATAAAAAATTTATATAATTTAATGCAAGGGCGTAAACCCCTTTTAGAAGTAACTAATAAAAAATTTAATTCATATCTGTAAAGTAGAAAGTTATGGCTTTTCGTACTATCGAATAGGGGGATAAATTCTAAAAATTTCAGGGCAATCAAAAGACGAGACTTAAAATGTTGAGACATTTGGCAAATAAATGCCCCATATAAAGTATTAAACAATTAATCATGTTAAATTTTATAATTATCTCCATATATTTTTGTTACGTATCTAACTTTAGTTCGTAATGAATATGTATTGAATATGTATAATATGTATTCAATATTATTACTATAGTTACTTATCGAAGAGTAAGAAAACTTTGAATGATATACTCTTTGAATCCAAAGTTAAATCGAGAATAGTTCTCGCAGGAGCTATAATTGAAAAAAAATTTGAAAAGTTTCGCTAAAAGAAAGATTACTTCCGTAATTTTCATTGTTGTGTCAACATAATGACACTCCTAATTGTGCGTCTTATTTATTTATTTAGGTATTCTACTTTTAAAACCCTCGGCACGTTCTCGATTTAGTTCAGAATTGCTATAAGTTATGTTGATATTTTGTATAGTGCTTTTCTGGAATTTATTTTGTCACTTAATAAAATCAAGAAATCTCAGATAGTTTTAGGGAATTTGAGAGAGTGTTTGATTATTATAAGTGGTACAGCCTCATTGAATGGAACTTTCATTTAGTTCGATTAGACACTGTCTGAAAGTTGTAGGTTACAGTTGATAATAGAAATGGCATGCGTCGTACATAAGAATCCAGATGCAAGAGGTCTTAAAAATGTCTTACTAATATTTACATTATTGACCTAACTTTTAATCCCTGTCCGTCTAACGCAATTTCTTCATCTACTTGTAACCGCATATGTGTACATATTTATTTCCATTTAATCGGTTTCCTCACGCACTCCAGTATATACAGTCGAACATCGTGTCGTGCATTTCTAAATTTAAGTTTAGACAGGAGATTGCTGCGAGTGATCGATACAGGTCTGCTATTTTGTTTCTAAAGTATTAAAAACGCAGAACAGAGTGCTAAAGTAAAAAAGGAAAAAGATTTTTTTAGAAAACGTAAGTTAACATTGGAAGATACTAGGATTAATGCTTAAGTTCTGGTCTTTGAAGATGTTCAGTAGTTCAAGTCGTTTTTGGTCAGACACTCATGCCATGGAAGATTCCAAGCTTACGCCCAAGATTTAATTTCCTAACAAGGGTAATTTACCATTTTTGCAATTAATTTTTCATTCTATTTTCCTGAATAAAAAAATTTTTTTATCAAATATATTTTCAAGAATCAAAGTGAACCCATTTACTCGCAGAACACCACAGAGTGCCGGTCATGCTTCTCAAATGATGACGACGACGACGACGATGACGACGATAATTATAATCATATAGAATCGTTTAACATCTACCTACTTAAATTTATGAATTATATTTCTAATAATACCATAGATAATCTTATATATTTTCAAACGTTTTTTCTCTACTTGATATGTGCGTTTGCGCCTCGTCGTCGTTGCCGGATAACTTTTGGACACGGTATATATTCGATCTGTCGGCAAGACCATTTTTTAAACTTCTATATTCTAATTGTCGAAATGAGTCTCTAGCGAGGAAGGAAAACTATTTTTGAATTATGTGACTCGACAGAAAGGAAGACTCGCATGAAATGTCCAAAAACGATTTTCTCACTTCATATTTTATGTCATCCATTTTATAAATAGACTAGATCGTAAGGAAAACCAATAGCTAATGTGAAATATTTGTATTATATTTGTTATGTATCATTTATAATTTATAATTTATAATTTATAACACCCGTGATCGTATTCATTTTTTCAACAATATAGTAACCGCCATCAATAAAGTTTCTTCTTTCAATATATCTTAAGTCGCACGATAACGCAATATGTGGTTGAACATCTATAAAAGTGACAATTTAAGGTCATGTCGCGTGGAAACACTGGTAACAAATTTCGTTCATCTACGCCGCACCGTAAACTAACAAAATCATATATGTATATATATTTATTTATATATATTTAGTTTGTTAAATCTTTGAAATATATAAAACACTTTTTGGGCCACTAATTATATTATAGTACATTAACAACCTAACGATGTAGACGTATATTTTTATAACTACTTATCTCAAAATTCGACAATTGAAACGCCACAAGTTCTCTCTCGCTTTCTTGTAATACTTATCTAAAATATAAAGTACAAATTACTCGGAGACTGTACCTGCGTTTCAAATTTTCGTTTCATTTATTCTTCGATTTCTTGAGACCGATTTAAAACGCCTAACACTCGAACCTAATTGGTAATCAAATTCTTCATTATAAAAGTAATCATAGGCAGAATATATATTCCAGGCAAGGTGAATTACTTTAAATCATAGAATCGGTTACATATTTAAAAAATGTTCTCGTGGAAAATGAAGAATCTTACATAAAAATTCATAATTATTTTTCACGCTGTTATTTATACGTCCACAACTTATCAAAAACTATCGAATTTAATTACCAACGGATTTTATGAAATTCTGGCCTGATTTTAGATAAATATCTAGTTTTTGCATGATTAAATATGTTCAAATATCGAGTATAAATGCGAGCTCGAGAATATGAAGTCCGAGATTTTGTTTCTCCATTATATTTATTTAGTTCGAGTCCCGACTTATACATGTTAATTGTGATCGATACTTCGGGAAGATCGTATTGTGCATCTTTCACTACCTTTTATATCTTACGTTCTACTCGCTATTCCGATAATCTATTTGCGTTCTTTTAGATCCAACGGACAGCAAAAACCGAGATTCGACACCACATCAGTCACGTAGTAATAACGTTTTCTTTTATTTTACCCCTAACGACTCTCCCTATTCGTAACTTGTTCTAGAAAAAAATCATTTCTTGTACGACTCAATTCTTCTCTTGCTTTTCTCTTTCTGAAGGCAGGCTTTATCTGCTTTGATAAGGTGCGAAAACTGTTAGGATCAAAGTTTCTAGAAAGGCGTTGTGCAAAAACGACTTTAAAGTCGCAGTAGCTAAGCTTCGTTTGTTTATTTCGACGTTGTATACAAGTGGAGGCTAAGTACTTTCTGAAAAAAAGGTTCGGTTCGTTGATATAAATCCTCTAAATGGATAAATAAAAGACAAGAGGACAATTCCATTTACCATGCAAACATCGACGAATCACAGAAAACAAAGCTGACGTTTTAAAGTGTTTTTTGTTAAATTATTTTTCAAATTTTATTGCAATCGTGATTCAAAACTTTGCTAAATTTTTCCATTAATATTGTAAAAAAGTTACACCGCCTAAAATCCAGAACACATTCCCAAGAGTCTCCCATCTTGCAAGTCAATTTGAATAATTACGATATCATCAGCAATAAAAATAAGTCTATTTCGATTAAAGAATTTAGTACTATATTACAGGTATTAATAACGAACACGCAATTATTACAAATTACCTATATGAGAAATTCATAGAGGAAACAATACAGGCTGGGAAACTTTTGTGGATAAAGTTCCACATTATGAATCACTAAAGTGTGAGAGATGTCGTTGGTTCCGAAAGGGCAGACACAGATATCTTAAGAACCGATAGTTCTTAAAAAATATCTTTAAAAAAAATATCCTAAAGAAAAGGCCTTTAAAAATTTAAATGGGTATTATTTATATAATAATCTTGAGGTTTATATAATAAACTATCTCTTAACCCGAGTCGTAGTTATACAAAAATGGGACGATGTACATAATGTTTAAAATAGTTTCATCAAATTTCGTTTCCAATGAACTACGTAACTTCAGTACTAGTGTCGTTAAACGCGATTTCCCTTTACCTTGATATAATGTATATTATAATTATTTCACTGTGTTTTATGGTCTTTCTGCTATGTAAGTTGATTTTTTGCTTCTGCGGTGTTTATTAAAAAGCTAGGCCGCTGTTAGGCGTTTGACTACCGAGTACATAGTATGAAGAACTCGAACTCGTATTCATATATACTTCATATATGATATATATAATAACATTTGTCTTTACTCTTCGCCTAATATAGTCGATATCACGTTATAACTATGTCGTACAATAATCTTTGTAATAATATTTAAAACATGCTTTTAAACATTTTATACAGTGCGAATCTCTCTTTCTTTCTCTCAACCAGCATAAAAATCTCGCCTCTTTTTAACTGTGTACATGTAACAACAATTATGGTAACTTAACATTATCTAACAGTAACGGCTTTTATTCAAGTCCAAGTGTCATAGCGTGACATCGAAAGGATTGAGGGAATCGGGCTGAGAAAGTGACTGCTCAGAGTAGATGATAATTATAGTTAGGATTTTAGATTAAAGAGTTAGTTTGTATATGCATATGTATTTATATATGTATATAACTATGTATGTGTATGTACGCATGTGTCTATCTAGTAGGTATGTAATGCATATTTTTCGCGCATCTCGACGCACGCACCTGCCCTTGGACGTCCTACTGAACTCACCTTTCCATCTTCACCACCTCCGGCACCAGCTCCTTCTCTTTTAAACCTAAATAAAATTGCGAAAACTTACTCTCACTAAGTACCTGATCGAGCCAGCGATTCCAGTTTATGTAACATTTACTTATAAAGTCTCTATACAACCTTCCGAGCACAGTTGGTTTGTGGTTACATACAGTGATCTGAAGTTTGAACAACATTTTCAAATCCCAATGGGGTTTCACGACCTCGCGATTCTTGTACGCGAAAGTGACTTTTATCGTTGAACGATGCCCGATCGATTGCTCTCTGATTCTGCCTGATGTTTTGCTCCACGCAAAGAAGAAACTTGAGCCCTTGGAAGTAATTTCTGAAGTAGGTATTAGAAAGTAATTTTATGATCAAAGGTTCCATTCATAAATGCTCAATTTTACTTGGATCATCAAAAAGTATCTTTAACAATTTGTTATTAAACATTTTCATTGCTAAGTAAGAAACTAGCATTACTTTTTAATCACATTTAAAGAAAATGTGCTTCGTACTTTGGTTGAACATAAATTTTTAAGTTACCATGATAAAACTTTTCCATAAGATTGGCAATAAATCGAATTTTTCGCATCTGATTAAAAAGATATACATTATACATGAAGGGGGAGAAACAGGAGCTTTTAGATGAGTGTATGATTTCAGTTTGTGTCGTAGGCTAGCGTGCACGAGCCGAAGACGTGTACTAAAAAAATACACGAGCCGTAAATTGGCGCATAGAATGTTTTTTCTAATAAATGCCTGATTTCAGAAATTTTTTGTAACACAAGCATGATTCCTGCTCATATGGAATCATTTTTAAAACTTGATTTTTATTTTAATAGGAATTTATGACATTTTTAAAACTAATGGCATTATAAAAGCATCCGAAAGTTTCAAAAAATTTAAACACATTAATGAGATTTAGAAACTAAAAATGTATCATTTTTAAAGATTTTGATATTGAGAATCTCCTTAATTGATTGATGGAAGTCTTTTTTCAAAATATGAAACATTTCTGATAAACCTTTTCGTTTGATGGAATTTAAAATCATAAACCATTTAATTTGTTAAGCCTTAAAGCATCATGTTTTTTAAATTTTAAAGTGATAGAATTAAAAAAAAATAAAAACTTCAAAGCACACTAATGTTAGATTTTTCAAATGACAGAGTGTTAATATCTGAAGTGGTTCAAATTTGTAAGGAATGAAAATTGAAAGCGTCCGATTCGTAACCTTACCAATTCTAAAGTGCTTATATTTAGGAATATGCAAAATTCATAATTTACTGATTTATAAGGTTAGAAATAATATGAAGTACATTTTTATATTGAGAAATATACAGTGAAAGCTTTTACATTCGCAAGCGCTTTAACTTTAAATAAATTAGATTTCGAAAAACACGCATATTGAAGTATTAAAATTTTAAACACCCTTAAAATTTAAAACGATCTTTAATGTAATGCTTAATTGAAAAAAAAACAGACTTTACGGAATCCAACATTGAAATCGTCCTTCATTTTTTAAGGCTTCTAACGTTAATATTTTCAAATTGTTATAAATTAGAATTGGAAATCATCTAAAATTGAATGCATAAAAATTATGATCCTTTTAAATTTGAAATTGATTTAAAATATCTATATTCAATTTATTGTATCCCTTAAAATTAAATCGCTCAGAAAATTCATAGGCTTTAATTTCAAACTTTAAACTTAAAGCAATCCAAATGAAAAAGTTTTCACGTTATATCAGACATTTTCAATTCAAAATAATAATACTTCAGAGTCCTAAAGTTTGAAAGCTATTAAAATTAATATTTATACCCAAATTCAAATAATCTAAAAATTAATCCAAAAGTTGAAAGTCCTAAAGTGATTACAGTGGATGAAATTTCATATATGTTTAAATCATACAAATTGAGAAAATCTAGTACTAATAATCTTTAAATATAACATGCATTTAGATTCTAAATCTATTTAAATCAACTTTCGTTTCTAAATAATGTGTTCCCTGAGTTTTCCCCATTTTCTTGCTTTTGGGTTATTTTTTTTCTTTTTATATTTTTGCACAATATGTCTTTAATATTTCTTAAAAGAAGAATCATCGCTTTCAATTTTCGATTTCTCACTATTCATCTATTCCTAAACATGGAACAATCAAGCAGCATCAAGTTTTTGATGAACGAATCATATCTTTAGTCTTGTCACACTTCAGAGAATCATCTTTGAGTAATAATTTCTGAGCTTGGAACCGAAAAATGTTCAAAATTGATACACGACGCTTTTCGTAAAACGAATTCTCAAATGTATCCTTTCTCTTTTATGTATCGCGTATCCACTTCTAGAGATAATTTCAAGGAAAGATACGAATCCGAATTAAATATGACTATGGTACGATTTGCGAACCTTCAGCTCATCTATGAATATTAAAATATTACATTTGATACACATCCGTTTCGATCGCAAACTCTAGGAACGAGCTTTCAGACAACTGGCAGTTGCATGCATTATTTTTTTTTACTCTTCTGATGTACCTACAATAGGAGCGAGGTACAGATAACAGTGCGTAATTCCGATTGCCGGAAGATATCCGAATCTTTACAAACTCAGACGTAAAAGTTATTAAGAGTTAAAGGCCGAAGCTGCATGGAAAGTAGCGATGAATGCAGCCACTTCGCATCAAGAAGAAAACTGATAAAGATTATATATAAACTGATATGTCGAAATGTTTAATTAAATAGTCTATTGAAAATCTCGGTAGACTATGAATTGTTCATTACTGCTGACTTGCAATGGAAACGACGAAATAGAATGTGTAACATCAACTAACTATATTGTACAGTAGCAAAACTTTAACACTTCCCTAAGAAAAGTCCATATCCTGGATATGTAGCCATTAGCAATTTTCAAACCTAGCCTACAGAAATTCCCAATTGTGATTCAAGATTAATTTATGTAATATCAGAGTTGAAGAAATTGTGGAATATAAAATCAACAAGTTAGAATTTTATTTAGAATGTATCGAGTCGTAAAATCTGATTCTAGAAGAGAGGGTTCCACCCTTTCTCATTAAAGAGATATCAAATTTAATTTGTAAAAGTGTATTCTGTTTTTGTTTAGAGGGAGAGTCTTGAGAGGTTTTGCTCTCAAGTTTTCTTCAGATTGCGAATTAGTGCTTCTATCTTTCAATTACTGTTTCTCTCTCACTCGAACTCTCTTTCTCTCTCACACACACTAGGACTATTGCTTAAATTCTCGCATACTCTCACTGCACTGTCTGCGTCTAGATATAATAGAACCGCTTCTTAAAGTCGAGTATTATTTCGCTCAGGTATTTCAAGGTTTATACATATGTACACTGTTTGAAGAACGTAGTTTCGGTAGGGAGAGCAAACTACCATAGGTCTTGTGCCAGGCTGTCACTGGAATCCTCCTAGGCGGGACACCTAACTACCTCGTACTCGAACATGAGTGAGACGGCGACGAAGACGAAGTAGAGGAGGAACATGGTGAAACCGAGACCTTTGTTCATTCGCCACTTGAAGCAGGCGATGCTCATGATTACGAATAGAAGCATACAGAATAGGATGGCTATACTGCAGACCATTCCAACTGAGTTCACCTCCACAGGCTTGCCGTAGATTATGCCATAGAGGAGCCATGGAATCGGAAGCCTGCAAATTTATAAATATGTTATTATTATTATTATTACACCATTAAGCCGCTTCCCTTTCTGGGTAGGCGTGACTCACTCGGTGGGGAGGGGAGAAGTGTGAGGAAGGGGTTATAAAATTTTTAGATTGATCTAGAATTCTCGTGTTATTTTTAGTCATTGTAAATCAATATAAATCACTCTTAATCATCTTTCATAATACATTTTTATCATCAAGTTTCTACATCGACGGGCCCAAATGAAAAGTTCCATCTCGTGCGAACTCGTGGAGACAAAATGAATGGGTGATAACTCGCGTGGCGAAATCTCGAAGCCTTAAAATTACATTTAAATCGTATTTAGAACATCAGCGCCCTCAAGTCTGTATAACTTTTTCATTTGGTTTCTCCAAGATGAAACTTTTTTATTTAAATACGTCGACATCTTAAGATGTAGAAATTATTATTTAAATAATTCCATTTCAAATCATGCAAAAAGGTGCAGCAATTTTGGCAAAAAATTTCTTTTAATTGACCCAAAAAAAAAAAAATGAAAAAAAAATAAAAATGGCACATCAAAAAATATTTTAAAAAGTTTTTGAATTTATAATTTATTTCACAATGCACGTTTAAATAATAAAGATTAAAATAGATAAATTTATATAAAAATAGGTGGAATTAAAAAAAGAACTTGTTTTGTTTTAAATTTTAATACTTTCAAACAACGTAGATCTCCCGTTTTTCTTGCGAATAAAAAATGTCCAGTCAGAGACACAGTTGGCTGTTTTAAAGCAAGAATTACTTTTATTAGGTATATTTTAGTTTTGCTCATTTGATTTTTTAGAATTGCTCTGTTCAAACCATACATTTTTTACGTGAAGAAGTTTAAAAAATTTTTTTTAAATGGTTACGAATTACCATGTATTTCTAAAAAAATTTTGAAAGGGGGGTTTTCTGTGAAAACCCATTATGTTTCTTACGGTTGATTCTTTGTAAACCAATAATACATTTTTTTATTTTTTTATTTTTAAATAAACCCACCCCCCTTCCCCTTCCCACTCCTTGCTTATTATGGGACGGAAGCTATAACTACAGTTTCCACCATATGAAGAATTGATACTTAACTTGAATATGATTTCGACTCGCAAAATAAACTTATTGCATAAAGATGGTAGTTGCGCGTATAAACTAAACAATGAACAATATAAACAATAAAATAGCCTTGGAAAGGACTGAAACTTTAATTGACAAACGGCATGCACACGGAAAACGTAATGGTCAAGTTTCAGGCGACGAATGGAGACTAGGTGTATAGAATACTAGGGGGGTAAATGACCTCAAGTTAAAAGAAATACGAGAAACTTTACACATAAGGAAACTAGACATTCTATGTGTACCTGAAACAAAGAAAAAGGGATGCGAAAGTAGGGACATAGAAAACGGTTCGTTGAAAGGCGGTTTTAAAATATGGTCAGGAGTAGATAGTGAAACACGTCATAGGCAAGGAGATTATGGTCTCGTATCTCCCAGATTGCTGTGGGCTAGAATGAAAATAGGAATCAGAAGATTATTTATCATAGCCTGTTACGCGCCAGTTGATAGTGATCCCAGAGAAGTAAAAGACGCCTTC
>JAAAKG020010852.1:0-21025 GCA_010014905.2 Druon quercuslanigerum | reverse complement strand
ATTCGAAAACTCTTGAATTATAATAATTCTCGAATTGAAAAAGTATCGTATGATAAAATTTGCCCATAATAAAATTGTCCAAAATTAAAAATACCGAATAATTTTATATAAAGAAGTACACTGTTCGCGAAATGTTCACGAACATCGGTCCTACGTATCATGCTTAATGTCTCTGTTTATTATTTAAAAGTGCATTTTTTAAACTAGCATAAACTTTAAAAACGCAAATTTCGCAAAAAAATTTCACAATGAGGTTCGAATAGAATTACCTTCCTAAAAACTGCTTTAAAACAAAACAAAAAAATTATTTGTAAAAAAATACTTGCACAAAAAGAGTTGAAAGTTATTAGTTTTTTTTGTTCGTAAACATTTAATTGTTTAAAATATCCGCGAATTAGACTAAATTAATTATTACAGAGAATTCACAAAACAAATAAAATAAAAGATCTTTTCCTACAGTCAGTATTTCGCGTAGGCAAATGAAAAAAGTAGCAATCTTAAGTTAAATGTAATAGGAATCTAGGCATGGTTTGAGGGTTAGCCCTTCTATGTTCCCCGAATACCAACTGGAATAATTACAAATAATGTTTGGGAATATTGGTATGTGTTATATTAAACAATTTTTTTGAGTTATGGTAATGCTAACAAAAATTTATTTATAGATAACAAATGATTTCTGAATTAGCATTAGCTCCTTATGTTGCCCGACCATTTATATAATGAACGACTTAATAATTCCATTGTAGATTTTTTTAATCTCCTGCGGAATACATTTTTTAATTTAAAGATAAAAATAATATAATTGCGTTTACAATGTTTACAATGGTTGCGTTTACAATGGTTATATACTTTTCGCTACGCAGATGTTTCTGCGATTGTAAAATAAATTACTCTCCTAAACATAAGCTCATTAATTTATGAGTTCCAAGCAAGGCGGAGATTTTTTACTACGAATTTTTGTCAGCGGCTCGGTAATTTATATCGAAATCTGAAACGATTTGCGACACGTGGAACAAATAAAAGAGAGACTGCAGCTTATAAGTTAATTTAGGTAATTAATTAGTATATTGTTCATAAAATATAGCGACTGGCATGTGTGTAGCTAATATCTGGTAAAATATTTATCAGTTACACTTTACCAAATTTTTTCATTCTTCAATTTTCGTCAGCTAGAAAAAATGAAGGTTCTTGGTGCCCTGCTATTTTTCTTAGCAGTTTTCGTTTGTTCTATTGGTAACTATATATAGCATTATAATTTTTAATGCATTCTAAAATATTTTCTTTTCACTAGTTACTCAACAATGTTTAAAAAGAAACAATAAATATTAAGAAGCTTTTTTCCGATGTTTTAGTTTGCTCTGGGTTTTCGGATAGTTATTCAACCAGGCCCGAAGCAGCGCCTGCTGGTTGCAGGACATTTCGAATGTCTCCAGGAGATTATCCTGGTGCCTACGTCCGGCTTGTTGAGAATGGTCCCCTATACCCAGTCATCAGTTTTATAAATGTATGTGCAAAGCAAAATATCATTCTTGGGTGGAACAACAATGGTCGTATTCGTCCAATATATAATTCTAAAGGCAAGGCAATTTTGCGAAATGCAGCAACCGGGAAGAACGAGTTATTTACACTTGAACACGCTGAGGAATTACATCTATTACCCTTTTTGTCAGCTAAAGCTAGAAACCACCTTTCAGAAAGAAGGCGTGAGTCAAGAAGGCACTCAATTCAATTTAATTAATTAAAAATTGTTCTAAGACCGTCAAGTAGAAGTGCTGGACACCGAAGATAGCTGAAGACACTCGATGATATTGGTTTTTTACATCCAAAGTCGACTGCCACTAACCAGCTTCGCTCAGGAAAGGTTTTCTGCAATTTTCTCTCACATAATTAAAACTTTGAGCAAATTCGAACGCTTTTATTAACAATTCGACAGCAGGAAGTAAAAGATGATTAGTGAGGATTGATTTTCTATATATAAATTTCAAAAAAGTATGTAAATGCGTATAATAAAAATAGTAACTCAAAATTTTCTTTTATTTCAAAGTCACAAAGAGATTTTACAAGTAATGTATGCTACATAAAAAGCAATATATTATGTTAAATCAAATAAATATGAGTGAACATATGCTTGTAATTATTTTTTCTTATTCAGTAAGCTACAATTTTATTTGAGCATGCAGGATGCTTTTAATTGGAAAAAGAAACTCTATTTTGCTGTTTTTCTTGTAGCAGACCAAAAATTAATATTCTAATTAAATTTTAATAAAATCTGCACAGACACTTTATTTTTAGTCTCATAGATAAAATGATGTTTTATTTAATCATTTTTCTAAATAATCTTCCTTATTCAAAACAAGATGATTTAGAGAATGGTTATTGTTAAAGCAAATATCACTATCAAAGTTCTTCATAAAACTTCTTAGTCTTTCACCAGGGCCTTAAACATAGAGTAAGTTCATTTCTATACTATCCCAATTCTAATATTATACATGTGTCTATTAATTCTTAATTTTACAAATTTATTAACTGTAACTTGTATACTTAATCTACAATCAATTTTATCAATAAAACGAAAAAAATTTTACGTTTTACTTCATGATATATTTATTCAATAAAAATCGGAGATTGGCCTTGCCCGGACACGTGGGGCAAGACCAACGAAATACAGCACGTTAAAAATAATTAAATTATCAATGCTTTGTTTCATTTAAAAAATAATGCGATGGAAAGATGATATACTATAATCTGGGACTCGACATTTGAAAAAAATTAATCATTTTGAGTGAATCACTGATAAAACACATCAAACACATAAAACACATAAAAAATATAATAACATAGTATTTAAGTATTTTTATTATATAATTACAGCTGAATTAAATATTTTATAAAAATAATTTTATGTTCATATGGCGTTATCTCAGCCAAGGCTTCAGTTGGTCAAAACTTCTACAACAGCGTAATATAAAAAATGATAAATATATAAAAATGATAGATATAACGAAATTTTGTTTATTCTTACATTATTATATCTCAAATAATTTATAGGTTAGCTAGACTTTTATGAAAAAATTTTCTATTAATCAGATTTCTTTATACCTAGAGGCAATGTGGGTTATTGGTACTCTGGTTTTTTCTTCAGCTGTTATCGTTAAATCTATCGGTAAGAAGATTATATCATTAGAGAATATTATTTTAGGTAATTATTCGATTGTAACATAATTGAATTGCATATATATATATATATATATATATATATATATATAGTAGAAAATAAGAAATTTAATGACATTGCTTTAAATGTGTTTAAGAAATATTCCATATGACACTTTTATAGTACCCGCAGTGTTTCTATGTTTACTATTTTTTGCAAAAAGTATATTAAGTTTTTTCATGATACAGGGTAATCAGTATAGAGTCTAAACTTTTTCCCTCTAATGTATTCCTAGGTTTCATATGTATACACTGTTAAATTTGCTTTAGAGATTTTTAGAGACGCGTTACTAAATTTTTATGCAAAAACCGTCTCTAAATTTTCCTAAACTTTAACAGAAATTTTAGAAACGGTAAATGCATAAAACTCCAGTTACATGTTTCAGAAAATTCTGTTACAGTTTAGGAATTTTCAGTAATTGTAACTTAAAATTTTAAAACGTTAAAAAATGTTTACGGTTTGATTAATTTTAATATAAAAACTGTAGTCTATATTTATCCTGACAATATAAATAGCAAGATAATATGAGTGAAGTTAATACAAACTTTTTTTTATATATTTATGATACATTTAGAGGTACACTCATTGTATCAAATATAATTAAAGCCTATCTTTTATGATAAAAAGTTTCTTTTATATCTGATTCAAACATAGGCTGAAAATTTATATTAAAATTAATGTATCAAACACTATTGTCTCTATACATTACATGCTTAGAGAAATTTATTCTTAAAATTTTTGCCAAATGTTATTTTATTTTTTGTGCACAACAGACATATGTCATTTTTTTTGAAAAATTAAATTTTCAACCAGTTCATATGAATTTTTAGCAAAAAATGTTATTTTTACAAAAAAAAAATGGTTTCTTAAAAAAAATGATTATAAAAGTTTTTTTTTAATTGAATCCTCAAACAGAGAGAAGTTTAACTTTCAAACAAACAGTAGCATTTTTATCCAAAAAAGATTAAAATGATACTAAAACAGATGAAGTTTCACATTAAAAATACAAATTTAAAAAAATTTAATTTTTATTCGAAATAGATTTTATTTTGACTGTTTAACATCAAAATATATGTTTTTAACAAAAATTAAATTTTCTGCAAAGATAATTTTTTAATTTTCAATGCAAAAAGCTGATGCTTTAACAAAGCAGTTTGAGTTTTTCTAAAAAACGATAACTGAATTGAAAAAATTGTTGCATTTGTATCCAAACAGTTGCATTTTTATACAAAAAGCAATTTAAAACCTAATTTTAGTTTGAATTTTAAATATTAAAGTATGAGTTGTAAAAAAATAAATAGATTATTTACGAAAATAGTTGAATTTTTAATACAAAAATTGAAGTTATAGCCAAAGAAAATGTTTTTTTTTAAATTGTTGGGTTTTGAAACAAATAATATAATTTATAAATAAAAAGGCGCATAGGCACGTGATTGTTGGTTCTCCCTCTTCGCGCTCAGTCTTTGTATATTCCCTACACATCTCCACAGAGTTTCTGAAATAAAAGGTCAAATCATCGACAATAGAAGTTTGGTGATTGTGAATTCTCTTTTGTTAAAGCTTCTTCGGCTTTAACGAACACATTCTCATCACATATCTCGTGCTTCGCACTCAACAGACTTCCTACACTGAATTTCCTATCGCATGGTGTTCTACACCGCGTTTGTGGTGCCCTATTTCTTTAACCCCTAATAATTCAATTAAAGAAACCGTAAAGATATTCGTTCAGAGAGTTTTTGATTCTTGAAAAAAGAAGTCTCAAAAATTTTGCGCAATAATTGCGCATGCAACTGCGCACTTCTTCCCGTTACGATAACTTATATTTCGGTTATTATTTAGAAATATTAAAAAACTATTTGTAGTTTTTAGAAATTACTTTTACAATTAATTAAAAATTTAGCAAATTTACTATAAAAGTTACTGAATTCTTATCAGCTACCAAATTCCGTAAATTTAATTTATTTTAGTTTTTTCAATGAATTGGAATTTTCCGAAAGTTTATAAGAGTGTAGTTTACAATACATGAAGTTACCAGCCAAGTTTTATTAAAACCGGTTGAGAATTTCCTCCTCAATCCAATAAATATCAAATAATCGTAGTTCTATCGACAAAATAGATTTTGGTTATTGTTTCTTGTCCCTGCTGGGAATAAATGTATAGAGTCTCAATGCGTTTGAATCGTTTTTTATTTTTAAGATTGAAATGGAAAGAACCGATGTATCCATCTTGATCCCAGGTTCGATCATTTTCTATCTTTCTTCCAATCTACAATTACCTTTATTCTTTTGAATCATATTCTGTCTATCCATGTCTATCAGCCACTTATCTCATTAAACCTTTTTATATTTTTTCTGAAATCTCAAATAGCCTTATCTTCTTGAATCCCAGTCTTTCCACCTAAACAAAACCACATCTTATCCAACTTTATCCTTTTATATCCGTTAGAAAATCTAAGTTTTTGTCTAACATTTTTAATCACTGTTTTCCTATCCAAGTGAATCCATTTATATCTTTTCCAAAATATAAGATAGACCTATATTCGTGGATCTCATTCTGTCTATCTAAATGAATCTACAGCCTATCCACCTATATACTTTTCTATCCGTTGGACAATCTTACATTTTTTCTATCATTTTCAATCGCTATTTTCCTGTCCAAACAAATGCATTTCTTCCTTTTCTGAAATATAAGATAGCCCTATCTAATTATTATTCACGTCTATCCTTAGCGAGTTGCGCGCTACTTGACTTACATCCCTGACTTAGTACCTGCGGGGTCCAGTCATAGTCGGGTTTTTCTGATTCTCTTTACGAAGAGCAGCGAGCATGGTGGGGAGAGGCATAAGAGCATAGAGATAACTCTATGCATAAGAGTGAGGTGACTGCTGACTCTTCTAATTCTCTTTCTCTCTCTACGCCGGGACGGTTCCCAAGCTGGCTTGTCGCCTCTATATGTATTAAGTCTATGGGTCCAGTAGGTGGTTGACTATAAAAGTTAAACGTAAGTGAAATCATTAGCACCGCCTCTAATAGAAGGTCAGTAGACGCCTTTGCAGAGTTTGAACTTCGACCAGTAAGTCTTTAGGCTAGAGAATTTTGTTGTTAGGTATATAAACCCTTGCTGGTTTAATACTATTTTGCGAAAGTTAGAAATTCGACATATTATATTATTTTCAAAAGCACAAGGGATAGAGTCAGTAAAAAGAGAATGATAGACAGTTGTGAACACCATGGATAGAAGAAGATACACAATTGTGAGTGTAAGGGAAAGCGTCAGGGATACAAAGAGATAGATCTAAGTAGACGCGACAGATGGGGCTTCAAATGAAAAAGATAGAGTTTGTGGGGTGGAAAGTGTGAATTTGGGAAGGATTGATCTCTTAAACCTTTAATAAATGACGTCAAGATTTAGTCACAAAAGAAACGTTTTCCCAATGTTTCAGTTTGCCCTGGTTTTCCGGCAGGTTATTTTCCCCGACACGAAGCAGTGCCTTCTGAGTACAGAACACTTATAGTTACACCAGAAGATTATCCTGGTGCTCACATCAGAAATAGAGCGGATGGGAGCCTACAATTGATCAAAATGCCTTTCGGTGCATTCATAAGGGGAGATATCATCGTTGGAAGAAATTTTAATGGTCGTGTGCGCCCAATATATAATTCTGAAGGCCACGTAACAATACGAAATATGGAAACACGCACAACCGAGTTACTCACTCTGGACCGTTCTGCGGAGTTAGGGGTATTGTCATATTGGGAACGTAGAGCTAGATCTAGAGCTAGAGCTCGTGGATCCGCTTGGGTGCCACTATATAGGTCTAACGGCACCTCAGACTAAATTCATCAATGTGAAAATGTTCTACTTTTTCCCTTTCACTTGATAAAAAAAAAGTAAATGCGAGCGCTTTTATTATAATCCATCTGCAAACGATAAGGTTTACTTCTATGTGGAAATAACAAAACAGTACATTTGAGAAATAAAAATGAATATATTAACAAAATCAAATTTGGTTCGTAGTCCGAAGTCTTATCAAAAAGTTACAAATAATTCGAATTATATCATAAACTTAAAGCTTTCTGATTCTGATTATAATGATCGTAATTCCTAGAGGCTAATTACCTGCGTTTAGTATTCTAACCTAAGTGCAGATGCAAAATTATATTTCGTAATGAGGAAAGTATAGCAATAAATCTAAATCATGTAAGAAAGTGTGTGCTTGTATTTATTGTTTCTTATTTATTTATACGCTACTGATTCAAATAGAATTTTGCTGTAGCAAGCAGTTTTGCTCGCGGAAATAAGCATTTCAAGAATATGTTTTTAATTGACAAATATTTATCTATTTTGCTGTTTCTCTTATACGACCCAGATTATTATTTTTGTAATTGCTGCGAATACTGACCAAATGAACACAAAATCTATTAGGATAAGAAGCTTTTTCCCAGTGGTTTAGTTCTCCCTTGTCAAATTGCGTTCCAATCAAATTTTACTTTAAACAGAAGAAGGGTCTAGTTTTAACCCAATAAAATTTTCAGCTGCTTATTATTTCGGTTCAAAAGAAATTGGACTTCACTCTTTAAACTTCAGTAAATACCAATCTTACATTTAAAGAACTAGGGAAACAGTTAAAAACAAAATCGATCACCGGTTAGCAAATTGATAATGTTACAAGTCCATACAAGTCTCTTCGCCCAGATGACATATAAGCCGTCTTCTGAAAGAAGTTTACAGAGATCAGCATAGGGCCGCTCGCCTTAGTTATCATGGCTAGCTTGACACGTCCTTATGTCCTGACAGCGTGGAGATATGCCTTGTCTACTCAAAATAGTAGGAGGACTTGTGGATAGATACATTTGCGACAAGTTCTTATAAGAGGTTACTTTACAAGGTGCAACATGCCTAAAAAACTGATCACTTGATGGGAATGTCCCTAAATTGAGCAGTAAACCTAATCAAAAGTCAGATAAAGAAGAAAAGATTCGCGATGGAAACCTTGAAAAATATTAAAGGAACCTTTAACTAAACTCGTAGAGAGGTAATCATAGCGACCACAAGTAAACATTTTGTGCGAACTGCAGTCGTGGAATGGATCTGCAACATAATCGCCAACAGAAACCTAACAACGACTCAGAAATCACTTTACGTAGAACTTTCAAGTCGGGATATGCGCAGGAAGGCGTATTATCGCTATTTCTCTGGTGTTTCGTAATGGATAAATTACTTAATCGACTCACAAGTCAGGGCTACTGCTCTATAGGTTACGCAGAACACATAGCAGTTATCGTGCATGGTCGGAATCCAATCTGGGTGCATTCTTCATGGTGATACTGCAACAACTTAACATAATGGAAGAGCTATTAGCAACCCTATCAATCTTTAGCAGAGCCAATGGAGAAAGCTGGGTCTTGAAACCTGAGACAATTATGTGGATCTATACAGGGACCCTGATCTTAGGCTAACCTATGCGACGGTGGTCTGATGGAGCAGGGTCTAACTGTCCACTGTGAAGTAAGAAGCAGTAAGAAGGTCCCTTTATCTACGAAAGTTATGATAACAACCGATAACGAGAGTAATCCGACGTAAGCGTGCTCAGTGACAACACGTCCATTTAATACCTCTTCGACAAGAAATATGGTGCTACCCTATTCGCAAAAGAGGATTGGTTTAACAACCAGGCCCACTTGCCTCTTTATGCGGACAACTGGTTCACAGATGGCTCAAAAAACAAGGAGAAAGCAGCAGTCGATGTGTCTCGTAGAATAAGTGGAGAGACTTTACAATCCAGACAATGTCCTGAGGCAAAGGCCTGCAATCTGATATTATGGCCGTGCTCTTGTATGCCCACGAGGCTCCGTAGTATGGCAACAAATGAATTATTGGTATTTATTCAGACAGCAGGGCTGGCATAGTGGCCCTGAATGGAGCCACGACTACGTCGCTACAAATATTAAAGTGCTTTAAGGCACTGCAAAATCTAGAGGTGCCAAACCAATGGAATCTACTTTGGATCCCTGGACAAATTGGCATCAAAAGAATTGAGATTTTGGATAGATTAGGAAAACTAGGTGCAAGAGAAAACTTTACTGATCCTGAAACAGTTGTAGGGATTTTCAGTAGGTTAGTCCCTGAATAAATCAACCGTTGGATGACCGAGGATAATCAGATAAAGAGAGTACATCTGTTTACAGTTTAAAGAAATATTCTAGCTAACAGATTTATGTTCATCTGAAATTATATCTACAGTGGCTGAATTTGTATAAATAATATCAAAACAGTGTAATGTGAAACAATGGTATACATAATAAACGAATTTTTTATTATTTTATCAAGACATATCAAAATAATTTATGAATATTAGATAAGCTAAGAACATTTAAGTTTATGCGCAAGATACGTGATCAGTACGCTGGCAATATCTTGCTAAATATTCATTAGCCAGACCGCGATCACATATTTCTTCATCAATCAGCTTTCTCTACAGCTAGAAAAAATGAGGGCCTTAGGGGCTCTCGTCTTTGCTTTAGCTGCTATCGTTGATTCTATTGGTAAGTAATTAACATTAGCATAGTAAACTATTTTGAGTAGTTATGTAATTTGCAACTTGATTGAAGCATATGGGTAATTCTTCACAGTCCATGGATTATATCAATCAAACTTCAGGTTGTATCATAGTAAAATTTGGTGAAGATCTATACTTTAGTATCTTATAAAAAGCTCTATAGTATATTGTACTTAATTGAAATCGATGTTATAGATCAAATGATGATCTTGATATTTTTCAACTGAGATAATGATAAGTTGCAGTAATGATGTTGAAAGAAATTGACATACTTTAGACAATTAAGATCTTATGGTATTGTGAATCCTTTATTAACAATTCTACGATTTAAAAGTCAAAACGCTCACCTCAGCAGGAAATAATACTTAAATATTGGTTAACTTATTATAATTATAAAATAAGTAATGGACCCATTCCCTCAAATAAACCTTTTCGATTAAAAGTCTTTATATTTGTTTATTTTCTTATTTTTTGTATAATATTAAGTTATAGTTAAAATAGTAAAAAAAACCATGAAATAAATTGATGGGAATTGTAAAAAAAGACCCCGCACCAAATGTATGAGAAAATGGCTGTCGGTGGATTTGGCTAAAATTTGGATTAATATGTAGATTATAAGAGCCTAATGAAGGATACGGAAAAAAATTAGAAAAAATGGAGATTTTATGTTATACGGCGCAAAGCGCTCGATTTTGTGAAAACAATAAATTCTTATATATGCTGGAAGGGTAGAGGCGACGGCAGAGTGAGGTAGGTACCAGATGCTACTTTGATCATGATGTATGTGGCGCACAACCCAAAACTGCCGAACGCTAAGCGCTCAAGAATTGAATATAATAACACGTCCCTGCTATAACTTTCAAACCTGTGGCGGTGGTACGGTAAGACCAATATAAAAGGAGAATAATCTTACAATGATATACATTGCGCGCTGGTCTAACCAACCGAACGCAAGCGCTCGAGATGCAGTCTAAACTGCAAAATATGCTTCCATGAGCGCAGACAAGGTGCTAGCGTCAGGTCGAAATAAAGCGATGTTATTTTAAAGGTATAGATCGCGTACTTCTTGAAACATTGAAACGCTAAGCGCTCCAGACTTTAATTTAATAAAACGGATTGCTATAACGTTAAAAACGGTGCCCCAGCGAGATCGAGATCAAATAAGGTTAACATTACAATGATATACATCGCGCACTAATATGAACGCCCAAACGCTAAGCGCTCGAGATGTCATCTAAAATTCAAAACATTTTATATATTTGTTAAATTTGGAATCAACTTTAAAAATGGTTTTAATATTAAAATCTTTTAAAATACTTTTAACTTCAAATGGTAAGCTACCATGCAAAGGTACAGAAAGAATAATTTTCGACTCAATATTATGAACTGGAAACAAGCTTAAATGCACTGTCTTATGTTCCTCAAATGCTTTTAATTTATCTTTAATGTTTCTGAACAAATTTCTTAGGATAATTATTAAAAAACAAAATTTTTTCAATTATATCAATATTGATATTATGATGAGACTCGTACGATAATTTTAACATTGTGCCAACCAGATTTTTGATAGTAGCTATTTAGTGTTTAATTTGGCGATTAGAAAGAAAATTAATAGATCTACTAGAATTTACCTTATAATTACCTTTCCTATACCAATCAGTAATGATAGGTCTGTCATTGGTTTTTATAACCATAACATTTCAAAAAGGAGTATAATTATCAATTTCCATTTTATGAGTGAATTTAAATCTAGGGTGATAAAAATTGCACTTTAATATAACGTAGTCTAATTCAGTTTTTGGTAAAATCATGAAAATATCATCGAGGTATTCTTAAAATTGGTGTCAATTAAAATTAAATTATTAATAACTGTGTTTTCTATGTCTTGGATAACTAAATCTGCCAAAATAGGCGATATTTGAAATCCCATTAGACTACCATATATTTTTCTATAATATAAATTGTTAAATTGAAAAACTGTTTGCGACATTTAAAATTCATGTTCCTTTTTAAAAAATACTAAGTAGAAAGTCAGTAAAATTTTTAAATAATTATTATTTATTTACTGAGAACACTATTTTTTAAATAATTTTAATGAAATATTTGTAAATAAAGATAAAATATCCCACCAAACCATATTGTTATCATGAGGAACAGTTCGCTTAGTGAAAAGTTTTGCCATTTTAAAAATTGCAGAATTGATAAGAGAAACAACAGAACACATAGGACAATTCGGTTTATGTACTTTTATTTCAATTTTAGGAATAATATCTAGCTTTTCATATACTGTGTTATCATTTAGTAAATTTTTCATTGTATTAACATAAGAATCCTTATTAAGAAAAACATTAACGTTGCCTTTATCTGCATGAGTTATTTGTAATTGTTTGTTTGATTCAATAAATAGTTTTGATTTTTAATTTTCTTAGCCAACATTCTATCGACATGTGAAATTTTATTACTGCTCAGAAAATGTGGATAAGAATTTAGGATTATATGTCTAAGCATATCTCCGGAATCGTAACATTACTAAGATTAGTCAGCCATAGGTCTTTACTATCTTCATTTCTATTGTTTTTTTTTATTTTTGTTAATGCTTATCTGTTCAAAACTACTATTTTGAACTAAATTCTCAAACTTTTTTTAAAAATGCCGTTCTTGTTGTAAATTATTTGAAACATTATTTAACATAAATTTAACATGCATCTCAGAAGAGAAATTGAAAAACTGTAAGTTCTTAACATTATTAGTAGAATTGGTAATATTTTTGTGCGCTAAACCGTGACTTGTACAATTTGCTAAGAATAATTCTCTGGCTTTAAATTGTTAAACTTTTCGTTTAAATTAATAAAATTCTTAACATCTATTTTTCTTTGAAAAGCATAATAAATTTAGACCTAAGAACATAACAATTAATACTATATTACGTCAAAAAAAACATTATATTGTTTTCAAATCAAATCGATGTTGTTGATCAGATGTTGATGTATTGATATTTTTTGTCTCAGATAATGATAAATTGCAGTAATTACTGTCAAGAAGGTTTAATTGAGTGGATAGGTTCAATACTAATTTTATAATTATAATGAGATGACCAATAAAGAACTATTTTTTCCTGATAAAGATAGCGTTTTGACCCTTAAAACGCAGAATTTTCAAGAAAGGATTTCCAATATCATAAGATCTTAATTTTCTGAAGACTGTCAATTTCTTTCAACATTATTACTATTTTATTATTATTACTATAACATCATTTTTGTTTCTTCGTTGTGGTCCAAATTTGGTTGACTGGACGTTAAATAGGATTTTTAATTTGAAGTTTAATCTGTTATTAATTTCTTATATTTTAATTTAGCTCACTTGGATTGGACGTGTTTTTATTAGAAGTCAATTAGGATTTTAAATTTTATTTTATTTTCATTTAAATTTCATTAGTTTTAATAAGGCTGACTTGGATTGCAGACCAATTCTATTTAAGGTTTGTTTACAATGGGTTTGCTTTTTGACCCTCACAACATTCTTGGGTCTCAGGGATTGGGCATCGTGGTGATGCTGTTCCTGTCGGCTTGAATTTTAATATTTCTTATATATTCTTTTTTTTTGCCTTGATAAGGGTAATATATGAGTGCCGAAATATTGGTAATATAATTTTATTTTTTATTTTCAATGTTCTTTTTTGTGATTTGATTACATTAATAATAAAAAATACGAAAGCAAGTAAAAGAGAAAGAAGGGCATGTGGTTGGTTAGCTTCTCATTTTTCTTTCCTCTTTTTTTATTTTTGTCTGTAATTTTTTTTAACAAGCATTTTTTTCAGATTGCAATTGAAGCATTTTTTTGTTCGTTGTGGTCCAAATTTGTTTGTTCAATTTTTGTTTTTTCATAAGAGTTTTCATCAGTTTCATGATCGTACTTCAAACAGGACTTTTAATTTGGTTTTTAATCTAATTGAATTTTCTTAAATTTTAATTTAGCTAACTTTGATTGGCAAGACTTTCATTGGAAGTGTATTAGGATTTAGAAATTGATTTTATCCTCATTTGAATTTCTTTAAATTTAATTAGGCTGACTTGGATTGCAGACCATTTATATTTCAGGTTTTTTTACAATGGGTTTGCCTTTTGACCCTCAGAAAATTCTTGGGTGTCAGGGAGTGAGCATCGTGGTGGTGCTGATCCTGTCGGCTTCCATTTTAATATTTTTAAATATTCTTTTTATTTATTTTTTTTGCTTTAATAAGGGTACTGTATATGGTTGGTTGCCTTCTCATTTTTCTTTCCTCTTTTTTATTTTGGTCTGAAAGTTTTGTTGGGTTCTTGTTTTTTTTTACAGGAGTTTTCATTAATTTGATGATTGGGCGTTTAATAGCAATTTTAATTTGGATTTAAATCTGATTAAAATTTTTTAATTTGAAAGATAAACTAAAAAAACCCAATCTTTATCATTAGTATTTTAATTTTAATGAAATATCCACTACATATGCATTTAAATTTGAGTGTCTTATAAAATATGTTTGAGGTTACATTAATACATAAACAGCCGTCGTTTGACAACTAGAAATACATTTTCGGTTGCTTCTTTAAAGTCGGATTAGGAAAATATATCTCGCTACTCATCATCTAAGTTTTGAATCTTTGAATTAGGAACTTTCTTCATAAAAAAACGGACAACAAGTTTTCAATCCATTTTACTTTAAAACTCTAGGAACACTTTTTGTGTTATTTTCCTTCGACTCAGATTCAAATCTCGTTGTTTATTTTTTTAGTAGAAAAATAAATAGCGAAATGGACAAAATTAAATTCAAAATTTGAATCCACCCTCAAAAATTTTAAAATAAAAGGAAAGTTTAAGGAAAGAAAAAAAACTAAAGCGGCAAAAGTCAGGCGTGCAAAATTACGGAAAATCCCATTGAGAAAACTGCAGCTCAAAAAAAAAGCATCTTATGTAACATTTTGAAGTACCTGGTTAAAAAAACATAAATTTTAAATAGAATAAGTAATTTATTATTTTCTTAGTAAGTTAAAAAATAAGTTTTAAATTATTTTACTCATGAAAGTTATACAACTCAGTACAGTTAGTGGATTTTAAAGAATTTATTTAAGAGAAGAATGCATTTTGTAGGGTTTCTAAGATTGGAAAAGCTTTAAAACGATTTATTTTAATTGGCTCTGAATTCTTATTATTTTTTCATGCATTCTTAGAATTCTTTGGAATTCTTTTGACATTTTATTGTTTACCTAAATTAGTGCAGATTTGCTGATTTGTACTTAATTAAACTGATTTATCCAATTTGCTGAAGTTTTAACATAATTAATACAGAGATTCTTGGAATTTTTATCTTTCAAAAATTTCAAAAGATTTAAAAGGATTTTTCAGATTTAGTGTTACTTTAGCAGAAAACAAAAAAGTATTCAATGTATTTCAGTAATTAAACGGGCTTTCGAAGGATTTTAAATATTTGAGGGCATTGTAAAAAATTCGCAGGCACTTTAATGAGCCTTAGAAGTCGCCCAGGATTTCAAAAGATATCAAAGGCTTTGAAATATTTTAGAAAATTTTAAATGATACCTAAAAGTTTTTTTACTTATTTTAACAGTTTATAGGAATTTCAAACACTTTAAATTATTTTAGGGTATTTTAAGAGATTCCAATAGAGGGTGTCACAAAAATAGCAAAACTGTTCAAGGTCATTCTGGTAAAAATTTTAATAAGGAACCTAATGGTGACATTATTTTTGACCTTGGAAACGATCATCATGGTTGTTTCAAGGTCAACTTTTTAAAATGAAACCGCTCCTTTTTGACTCTGGCAGTTGAAAGAACTTGAAATTTAACATAGCGGACAAACTTATGTAAGTATCAAGCGTTGCTAAAAGTTTAAAATTTGACCTTGACCGTGACCTGGCGAACGTTTCAAGGTCACGACCGCTCAGGTCGGATAAGTATGGTCAATTTGGAGCTTTAGCAAAAAACATTACCCAAGGAGGTTTTGAGGTTGCTAAGCCTAAATCTTTTAGTAACAAATTGACTTTTTCTTTGACCTTGGATATAAAAATGATGAACTTCATGGTTATTTTAAGGTCAATTTCTTTAATAATGAAAAGCTTGGATTTGTCAATAGCAATCGAAATAAAGGGAAAACGTACAATAAAATATGTACTTAGG
Source organism: Druon quercuslanigerum (assembly GCA_010014905.2). NCBI lineage: Eukaryota > Metazoa > Arthropoda > Insecta > Hymenoptera > Cynipidae > Druon > Druon quercuslanigerum. The sequence goes on along the minus strand of JAAAKG020010852.1, from coordinate 5,088 downwards.
TCGAATTAAATACATAAATTAAATAAACGAATAAAATGAATAAATACTTAGTTGAATTCGACGATGAATGTCACTTTAAGGTCATTTAAGCTTCTATGAGGTCTGCTTACCTTTGGAAAGAGAAGCTTTCAAAATGTCTTTGTAACGACCAAAGTTATTAAGCTGATCAAGGCACATAAAGTAGATTCTTTAAAAATGACCTTAGGGTGATATTTAAGGTCATCCGAAATATATGACCTAAGTGCATATTCGAATTTAAAATGTTCCTTTCTTTTGATTACCGGTGTTGAAAAGAATCGTTTTCATTTTTTAAAAAAGTTGACTTTGAAACAACCATGAAGGTCATACTCAAGGTCAAAACTAAGGTCTCTCAAGAAGATACATTTCTGTTCTGCTACTTTAGTAACGTCCTGTATATTTTTTTACTATTCCTAATTTGTGAAAATTAATTTGCTTTCTTTTACTTTATTAAGGAATATTTCTAGTTCAAAGAAAGATTGAAAATTGGTCCGACGTTAAAAGGCGCCACTAGCCTTTTAAATGAATTTCTAGCGTGAATAATTTTATAACTTCTTGTTTTAATGGTAATGAACCAAATGTTTACTAAAAAAATTCATTTGGATAAGACACATTTGTGAATTCACTTTTTTCAAAAGCGCCCTCAGCGGTGAGAATAACCCACATATCTATTTCATTTTCAAAATCCTTTGGGTTAACAGGTTCATCTGCCGGCCATTAATAAAAATAAATTATTTATTTAGCAATCAATCGGCTTTTCAGCTTAAGTTAATTAAATCACATATAGTCACTGTATTAGTGTGAAAAATGACTTTCGATGGTACATAGGTACAAATTGTTACACAAAAAATGTTTTCCTAATGTTGCAGTTTGCCCTAGATTTCCGGCAGGTTATTATCCCCGAGATGCATCAATACCTTCCGATTATAGGACACTTGCAGTTTCACCAGAAGAATATCCTGGTGCCCACGTTCGAAGCCGAGTGGGTGGCGACCTACAATTAATGCAAACGCCTTTTGGTGTATTCGTACGGGGAGATATCATCGTTGCAAGCAACTCTAATGGTCGGGTGAGCCTAATATATGATTCTGATGGTAACGTTACTATACGAAATATGGCAACACGGACAACCGAGGTAATTACATTGGATCGTGCTCAGGAGTTGGGTCTATTGCCATATTTGATATCTAGAGCTAGAGCTGCTAGAGCACAAGCTCCTAGAGCACAAGCTCCGGCACGACAGAGTAGATCCAACGGCAACTTAGACTAACCTAATATATGTTAAAGGTTTTCTGTATTTTTCCTTTCGTTTAATCAAAAATCCATGAAAAAGCGAGCGTCTTTATTATAATTTCTTCTGGGAACGATAAAAAATGCTTCTATGTGAAAATAACAAAAAAGTATGTACATGTGTGTTATGAAAAAGAATGATAATAAATAGAATTTTTTTGTAGTCCAAAGATTGTTTAAAACGTTACAAACAATTTCAGTTATATTAAAAAGTACATCAATAATGTTTATCAATCTAAATGTAGTAATACATGAATATAAATTATCTGTTTTAAAATTTTTTTAATATATTTCAGATAAAAAATTATGCTTTTCAATTATAAAAAAATAAACCTGCATCTAATGTGTATATGAAAGCGTGTGCTTGTATTTATTTATACCCTATAGATTTAACTAGAATTTTACTTAAGCATTGTTCTTTCCGCGTGTTAACAATATAATTAAACAATGTCGTTTTATTGACAAATATTTTACTTAAAACGAAAGAATCCTAGTTTACTGCTGGTTTAGTTTTTTAAATTTTAGTATCAACCGAAAAAACATTTAAAGATAATAATTATTTTTACACTTTCATTATTTAAGATTGAGAAAGTATTAGAATTGTTCGAAATTTAACCCAACATGTTCTTCACGGATCTGCACGTTTCGAGATCCCCTGAATCAGAAAATCAGGTTTTTACGTTGGCTTCTGTCTGTCTATCCGTACTTCCGTAAACGCAATAACTCTCGAGAAAATGAACGAATCAAATCAATCTTTGGTACACTTTTTTAGGTCCAAAAAGAAAGGACAAATTTGAAAATTCTATGTACGGATATTTTCAGTATTAAAAAAACAAGAAATATATGATGATGGCTGTTTGTCATTAAATAAAAATTCTCAAAGTTATAGCATTTTCAAAATTTTATTAATCAATCGAAAACCCAAGTTTTAAGCCAAACAACGGACGACAGAAAAAAAATTTTAAATAAGGCAAGCATTGATTTTTTAAAGCCCTACAAGATTATCATAGCATATTTTTGGATTTTCTTGGAAAATCGAAAATTAAAATTTTGATTGCATAAAAAAAAAGAAAAATTAAATGTTCCATTTTGTTGTCAAACTATGCAGGATACGAAAAACGATAAATTACAAAAAAATGTGATCTTAAAGTTTTTTTCGTAAAACATAATATTGAAACTTTTTAATTTAAAAAAAAATTGTGGAAAAATGACCAACGATACGAAAAAAAGATTAAACAAAATATAATGAAGCAGAAAATTTAGAATATGAAGGGGCATATAAATACCTTATCTAAAAGAGATCTTTCTGATAAAGATTTATGCAAGCATTCTACATACAAAGAATAAATATCCGAGGGCGAAGAAAGTGCCCTTTGCTATTTAAATGGATAAACCATTAATCATAAAAAACCATTAATTTATAAAGTGATTGCGTACATTAAATCCAGGTTCAAAATAAATAGGAGACCAAACTCCCGCTTTCAGTCCAGTGTTGGGGGTTGTCTTCAAATAGCCTTGGACTGATTTCGGTGGGACTGAAACGTAAGCAGTGACCTCCTAGTTTCTTTCCAATTGGAGTATTTATCTAAGTATATATAATGTCGCAAACGTCGAGAACCGGGTGACTGAAATTGAGGGCTTGGTGTATTTAGAAAATAGCTCAGACTTTACTATTGGGACTGAAGCAATAAAGAAAATATTTTAACATTGCTTCATGCTATATATTTTTTAAAGTAAATTTTCCTATTAATGATACGTCAACAAATAAAAGCATTTAATTTTGATATCCTAAGCTGTGTATATTTTACAAAAAAAGACATTGGCCTTGCCCCGATACGTGGGGCAAGACCGACGAAATATAGTTTATTAAAGGTAAGTAAATTATCAAAACGTTGTGTCATTACGATAATTAATGCGTATGAAAATATGGAATACTGTACTGTGGACCAGTATCAGAGTAATTTAATATATGCTTAGCATTTTTACAAGTATTTTAGAGTAATAATTTTCTGTTCATATGACGTTATCTCTGTCAAGACTTTATTTGATCCAATCCTTCTAAACTGCGTAATATAAAAGAATGATAGATATAACGAAAATTTTTGATGTCATTTCATTATATCTGAAATAATTTATAGATATCAGATAAGCCAAAAAATTAAACCTAATCAATAAGATAGCAACAAATATGTAGACAATGTCTTGTGAAATATTCAGTAGTTAGACTGCGATCAGAAATTTCTCCATCAATTAGCTTTATTTGTATTAAAACAAAATGTGTTTTATTGGTACTTTGGTGTTTGCTTTATCTTTTATCGTTAAATCTATTAGTGAGTATATAATATTACTATAGTATATTATTTTAGGTAATTAATATTTAATTGCAATTTTATTGAATTGCATATCTATTTCATATTCAAGATTGTTCGCTTCGATAGGTTTTATCTGTTAGCCATTAACAAAGGTGAGTTGTTTATTTATTTAAAACTTCATGAGCTTCTCCTTATAACGTTTAAGTACTGGTCTAGAAAGTTTAAGGTCAGTCTCAGCTTGAATTTCGAAGCCTGATATTAAAGTTTCCTTAGCAGTCTAAGTGATCTAGTGTTAAAAGCATCATAAACGAAACCAACTTCTGGTAGAGATTGCACATGCACTTCCCAAAAAATGAATGCTAACCAGCAAAATTGAGTGAATCCCCAAATAGGTGCACAACCCAGCATGTCTCCTGCAACAAAACAAACCTACGCATAAGAATATGTGAAAAGCATCGGTTCCCTCGTCCAACCAGAAAACATCAGATTTGCTTCCAAAATCTCAAATGATCGAATATACTTCTTCCTCGCAACCAAAGAAATATTCAAAGAACTAACGGATAAGTATAAGAAGAGAACCGTAGAACAACAAAAATTAGAACTTCGACCTCTAGTAAACTCTTTAAAGAAAATAATTTTATTTCAAACGTTGTTGCAGTCATTTCCCACGAAGTTTTAAAAACAGAACTCCAAATGTAATAAATGAAAAGCAGTTTCACAAGGTTAATTACAAAACTGAAGAACCTTGAAACACACACGACAGACTCAGTCCCATCTGAGCCAGATGACAAAGAATCCCCATCATATATAGACTATGAAGACGATTTTTAGGAATCATAATTAATCATCGACCTAATACAGTGGAATCTAAATGGATATCGTAATCACTTGAAAGAACTACAGACCATCATTAAAGAACTACATCCAGGAATCATTTCCCTTCATTAAACAAAATTCCAAGCTAACGTTTACGGAAATCTAACAGAATAAAAAAAAATCTTAAAAATCGTATTGGAACGGATCACGCAAGCGGTGGTGTAGCCACCTATGTCTACAAAGACATTATTGCCCAAAAAATCCAACTACAAACCAACTGAAAAGCTCTTGCAATAAGAATCGCTACTTCCACACAAATATGCATATGCAACACTTACATACCTAATAGTAGTAAACTAGAACAGACAGACTTAGAAAACTTAATTTAACAAGTACCGAAACCCGAAAACCAAAAAATTTCAACGCTAAAATCAGACTATGGAGAAATAACAAAACATGCCTCAGAGAAAAAAAAATAGTAAATATTTTAGAAAAAATAAATGAATCAAAATCTCGGATCCCATCTCAGAATCCCAACCAACACATCTTCCGAAATAAAGCATTAGAAAAGATAACAATTATTATTATTATTATTATTACACCATTAAGCCGTTTCCCTTTCGGGGTAGGCGTGACTCACTCGGTAGGGAGG